>JANVCC010000167.1:1735404-1747980 GCA_025345505.1 Todiramphus chloris collaris | reverse complement strand
AGAAAAGAAAAGAAAAGAAAAGAAAAGAAAAGAAAAGAAAAGAAAAGGAGAGTGGTTTGTCTGGTCTCTGCAGCTTTGCCATCTGTGGTGGCTGCAGAGCATGGAGCAGACACCCACGTGGGTCAGTAGCCCAGAGTGTGCCTGACAGTCCTACAGCCACCACAGAGCAGCAGGGTCTAGCTGAAGAGTACACGCCTTGTTATCGACCTTCCTGGTAAACCTGCTCTAAGAAATACAGGCCTGAGAATGACTAGATGCTACATTTTGCCCCAGAAAAGGCCATCTGTTGTTGACAAGATAAAGACAGGGCATCCATACTCACATAAAGATCATTAAGCAGATCGTTATGTCCCATCCAGGAGAGGAGTAAGAGCCCTCATTTCTCCCACATCTTTGCTCTACTCTTAAGCTAAACAGCGAAGAGGAAAATAATTCACCTAGAAAAGCTCAGGGGAAAAAAAAAATATTTGTTTAGCAAATGATGTGATGGACGAAAGTAATGATAATAGCAAAGGAAGAAAAGGTGAAGTACTCAAAATGTATTAGTGAGCAAAGGCAAGGAGATGTGTCACTGCATTTTGGGAATAAGAAAGAGAGCAAGCAATGAACAACTGGTGACAGTGGGGTGAGGGAATGAGCAATCTTCTGGGCAGGGCCACCAGGAGGGCGAGAATTAAAAACAAGGACCTGGTGGGATCAGGCAGGAACCCAGCCCTTTGCTTCACTTCTTCTCTTTCCCAGCTGGGTGCTCCTGCTGCTGAAAACACGAATGTTTTCACCTGCAGAGTACGCAGAAATGCGAGGAAGGCCATCCAAACAGCAGTGACTAATTTCAAGCCTCCCAGCCCAGTGGAAAGCGTCAAGGGGTTCCCGGAAGAGCTGCAGGGCAGGGGTCTTAGGAGCAAGCCCACTGTGGGAGCATTGTTGTTCTGCTTTGACCCCTGGAGTCACGGGAGCCCAGTGTGTCTCTTAAGTTGCAGCTGGTTAGACTGGTCGGATGGGAATTTTCCAAGTCGACACCCTGTTACTCAGGTTCCTTTGGGGCAAGTAACTACACTGGCTGGAACGTAACATCACTTCTCCAAACTCCGTGACCCTTGTGTGGTTTCACAACATGGGGCAGAAACCTCCATGTTCTCTGCACACAAAGGTATCACCATATCAGCTGCTGACTTTTCTGACAGGCAAATTTTATCACCTCTCCTGGATGGAAGTCCAGCATCTTGATGTGTGAGGCCTCAGAGATTTTGGTTGCTCTGTTTTGCCTTTGCCTTCTCCTTGGATTCCCACATGAATTCAGTAGCTCAAAGCTGCCAGCAAACAAGCCAAACCTCAGGGACCTGGCCCAATGCTTTCTGCAGCATGGGAAAGCCTCTAAGTGCATCCCTGCATTTCCCCCAGGTGCCCAAACCTACACTGCACCACCTGCCACGGCCACATTCCCCCCTGGCCTGCACTCCAGTTATCCACAGATCTGCTTTGCCTGCTTAGCCAGGAGCTGCCTCTGTGCTGTGTGCCTCAACCTACGTACAGAAGAGGGAGTTCTTCTCAGGCAGGCGCAGAACTAAAGCCCTGACATTAAAACAGTTATATAAGCCCCGTGTTAAAGCACTTACATAAGCCACATGCAGCCTCCCGATAGAAAGGCATCCAGCTAAGGGCTGCTGTTGTCTCTGCTTTCCAACAGAGAACCCCTTGTGCAGGAGAGGAGCAGAGCAGAGCTGTTTTCCTGCTGCTGCAGCAAAAGCAAGTGGAAGGAACTGGTCCCCTGTCTGTTTGGAGGCTGAGGAGCAGAAGGCAACCATCTCAAAACACGTGCTGGAAAGGATGGCACATCTGAGGACTTAACACTGGCAGTCTTGGAAGCAGAAGCTGTTTGCAGCTTTTGGGGTTTTTAAGTGGATTCCTACTAATGTGCAGAACAGTAAGACGAGGAAAATGTCAATACCTACTGGTCAGCACAGACAGCTGTGTCAAACGATGTCAACAACAGCTCGGTATCTCCTCAGACAATATTAATTATGAATTATATTGTAATGTGCCGCATTTAATCAATTCATTATCTTTTCACATCCCTCATTCATTACAAAGAGAATAACCCCAAGCCAGAAAGAAGCAGAGAGAACAGCAGTACAACAGCCTCAGATCACACTGAGTGTTTTTTCTCCAAAGCACAAGGCATGCTATTAATACCCTGTGCTCCCCTGACAAAACCAAGAGCTGCAAAACACTGCCTGGCACTGCCTTGAGACGGTGCGTGGGAGCAGGGCGCCAGAGCCCAGGTGCCCAGGATACTCTCAAAGCTGAAATTCCAGGTCAGAAGCTCGTTATTACACAACCTGGGCAATCAGAGATGAGTCCTCCTCCAGTTCCAAGCACTAGGCTCAGATGCTGAGGAAATAAAAAAAGAAAAAAAGGAAATCTGTACTGGAATATAGGGATGTATGAGTCAACCAAGAGGCTGGTTTTTTCCTCCCTCTGAATACAAGGTGAGCTCTAAAAACATCTTGCTGGCTTTAACGTGGGTCAAAAGCCAGTGATGCTTTGCCAAGGCACCCTTAATAGAGCGTACGTATATATGTTAGTCATTTAAATCCACCGACAGCATTACATTTTTCTTTCGTGTTTAGCGAACATGTCATGTAATCTCTTTACGTTTGCTAGTCTGTCATAAAGACATCACAGTCCATGATATTTGTGGTTGAGAATTATTTGCTGATTGCTTGCACGTTTGAAGTTTATAAAGTAGGCCACTTGTATGCCAGAAAAAGCAAAACAACAAAACAAACTGACCTCATTATTTCCAAATTAAGCCCCAAAGTCTAAGGAACATAACCCAGTGACCACTGTGAAAGGTCTGGCTGAGAAAACTTTTGCCCCAGGCAGCTGTCACCTTCTGTTTGGTCCAAGCATCTCAGTATCACACAGCTACTGAGTTATTCTTGGTCCTTCCTTCTGATCAAAATCCCTGGGATGCTCTTGTTTCCTCCCCCCCAAAAAAAAAGGGTTTATATGCGGTGGGTGTTTGGCAAGCTGCTTCTGTTTTCATGTAAGATGTGAAATTAATTCTTGAACTTACTTGTTATGACTGTCTGAACATGCCATGAAACTGCAACACGCCCTTCCTGGGTGATTTCACATGCACTGTATGTTACATTATCCATGCAGATTCTTTCTTTTCATGCAAACCCCTGGAATACCATCATTTACCAGCTTGCAACTCCTCTGCTGGCAGGGCTACCTTTTGCAAGGAGTGTGTGGGCATGGAAAAAGGTGGGGACAAGCCTGATGAGGAAAGAGACTGGCTGATGCCAGTTCAAACTCCAGCTGGGTAAGGCTCAAGGAGTAACCACTGGATCATTTAAAGGGACTGATGGCACCACTCTGTCAAAATGCAAGTGACTGCCAGAGAGAATAGAGGAGCTGGCTCCATTCTAGTCAAGTCCCAGGAAACACAGCACTGACAGAATCAGCTGTTCCCCAGTGAATTCTGTCCTTGGAGAAATTAGCTTACTCTCTGGGTGTTCTGGGCAGGACTGGAGAGCAAAACACTCTCCATAAATTTTTCTAAGATGCTTTTAAAAAGGCGTTGCTAGATACACAACAGTTCTTCAGGTGACCCCCCAGCTGCTGCACGGCAGCTCACCAGCACATACAGAGTGGGACCAGCCTGGCAGAGACTCAGGGGATGCTGAGACACCCAGTTCCTTACAGCACAACCCACAGCCTGCAGCTGGCAGGGCAGAATGGAGGAAGAGGAGACCTACTGCCTCCTACACAGCCCCCGCCACTCTGTTTGGCAAAACCTCCTCGACAAGAGAAACTTGGCCAAGCAACTCATCGTGCCTAATGCAATTCCCAGCGGTTTCACTGGAGGTGGAGTCTATTTACCTTAACATATATATATGGTTGGCACCAGCCTTAACACCACAAGCGCCTGCATCTAACAGCCAGCTGTCTTCACCTGCAAGAGACAATCCCTTCGGTTTGACCTCAAGGGAACAGTGCTTGTGCCCAAACTTCATTTTCCCTCTTCAGTCTCAGGTCATTCTGCTTCTTTCTGTGTAACTCAGCAGACCACACAGCTCTGGGACGGCCGAGCTCTCAGGGAAGGGGTTTTTATTCTGCACTATGAGCAATCCCCATTTCATCCTGTGCCAACAGACACCTGCTCCCCACGTGCCAGACACGAGGCCGAGCCCCTGTCCCAGCAGCGGGTATTTTGCCATCATCTTATGTCAAGGCAAAAGCTGTTCTGCCTTTCCTGTTCTCAAGTCAGAGTAATGCTTCTACATGAAGTATTTACTATTTACTTGATTTGTGCTGCGCGGAGCACAGTTTGCACTTGTCTGCTTTTTGTCACTGGATTTGCTCTCCTCTTTTTTATACTGCTTTCAAGAAGTTTTATGTCATTTCATTTAATCGAACGCTAGTATTACCCACCCTATTACTTTCCAGTTCATAAGAAAAGTTCATCTAAGGTACGAGCAGGCATATCACCATTGATTTTTTGCAGTTTATGAAATATCACTCTGTTTTGCCAGCAATACCATCCTGCTATCTTATCTCAAGGGACAGGCAGAGCATTATGGCACGCTCGGAGAGTATTTTATAAGTGAAGAGCAGTCGGCAGGATGCAATTAAGCCAAGTATTACAGTCACGATCTGGAAAGGTTGCCCTGTAAAGTCCTGGTTTGCTGCCATTTTGTTGTGGTAGTCTTCAGATTGAAGTACATCTTGTGCTTTACAAAGGTGCTCCTACATATTCGCCTAGGTGAATCCTCTGAGAGTTATCTTCTAGTGCCACAGTCATAAAAATACACTAGAAATTACTAATTGCTCATACCTTTGGCATCATTGCCATCTTTGTCCAAACCCTGTGGACTGGAACTGCTTTTCTCGAGATACTGAGCTCTTGACCAGGGGGGATGCAGGTTGAGAGAAGAAAATCAGAAGAGCCAAGAAAATGTGAGCTACAAAAGACAGTGACTCAAAGCCTCTTCACTTTCTTCAGTTTTCAGGATTGCAGTTGAAAGCCCCTCAGCAAATGCTGAGTAGTGAGTTCTGGATGTGTGCCACAGCACTCCTGTTCCTGATCTCACTTCTGTCCTCTCTAAGTCACCAATGCACATGGGGGAAGCTGGCAGCAAGTTTTTCTTATGCTCTTTTTTCTTACCTGGAGGTGCCAGATTTATTGGAAAAGCATTTGATCCTGAACAGACAGTTGCTTCTAGAGAGATGCTCTGTGTTCTAAATGGGCCAAGGAAGCTGGGGTCAATCAGTCTGTTACCTGCTTACCTGAAGCCTGCAGTGCAAAGCCAAAACAAGAGAAAGAAGTCCAGAAGGGTATCTTCATGCTTACTCACTCTTTAACCCAGGATTTTTTTCATGCTATTGAAAACTAAAGAAATTCCTTGTTTGCCAATATGAGAAAACTCGCTCCCAGAGAGCTGCTGTCCCAGCACAAGCAGAAAGTGCTGTCTGAACGGCATCCTTCATGCCACCATCACAGCTAACCAAAGCTAGTACTGGAAGAAATCATTTCAAAATAGCAAAGCATCAAGAACATGACTGGGGGGTAGAAGAGGCAAAACCCAGCATTTTACAGCAGCCAAACATTGCCTGCTGCCCTGTCCCCGGTACCACTGGAAGTTCACACAAGCTGCAGAACACGATTCCTATTGACAAAGAAAGATGAGAAGGAAAGCATGAATGTGAACAGGAGCAGGAGCCAATAAAGATGACTGAGAAACCTGTAGAAAAAATGACAATCTCCTCTGTGAGGCATGAAATGGCACTGTGCCATTTATCTCAGGAGTCCTTGGCCACGCCACTGCAAACTGAGGTGGGAAGCTGGGTTCAAACTCTCACGGTAGGAAATCGCCCCTTCTGGCTGCAGGCTTTTTAGCAGTCTGCATCTCCCATCCTTCTCTAGAGAGAGGGAAGTACAGGGAAAAAAACCCAAAAAACTGAACAACTCTCCTCTCCTAAGGATTCAGCTTGTAGCAGAAAAATCTGACCGTCAGTCTTCCAGCTTCCCTCAGAAGGTCCCAGGCTCCACAGCATTCCCCCTGCTTTCCCCACTCCAGAACAGACCCTGCCATCCATTGCTTCCCTCCAGCTGCAGGGCCAGCCCGGCAGCCAAGGCACTTCACCCTCTCCCCTGGAGAAGGGGGTTGAATCTGACAGAATCCACCACATCCCCTGAAGTCTCTGAAGGTGCCCTGCAGCTCTCCACGGCACAGCACCAAACCCCATGTCAATGTTTGGGGCAGTAAGGTGAGCTGCAGTTGGCAGGACTGGGGGGAAGTAACTCCTTCCTGCAGCTCAACCTGCTGCCAGGCTGCTCTGCTCCGGAAAATCCCAAGGAAAGCAACGGTGCCCACCTAAAGCAATGGTGCCCACCTAAAGCAACAGTGCACTCCTACAGTAATGGTGCACACCTACAGCAGTGGTGCACTCCTTACAACAATGGTGCCCACCTAAACCAATGGTGCACTCATAAAGCAATGGTGTCCTCCTGAAGCAATGATGCCCTCCTGAAGCAATGGTGCCCTCCTGAAGCAATGGTGCCCACCTAAACCAATGGTGCCCACCTAAAGCAACGGTGCCCACCTAAAGCAACGGTTCCCACCTAAGGCAATGGTGCCTACAGCAACAGTGCACACCTACAGCAACGGTGCAGCCCGGGCCCCATCCAGAAAGAGATATTCTTGCCCCTTCCATGAATGCACAGCAGCCTCTGCTGGCACGGGGCAGGCAGAAGCATCATGTCTTTTGCAACTATTAGAATATAATGAGGGAAGATACAAATCAATTTGTCCTATACTATTACAAAGTATAAAAGTTAGAAGGCAAGCAGCTGGCCTCTGTGCGGGGTGTGACATAGTGAGGATTTTCAGCACGCTGTACTGGGGCAGGGGCCCAGGCAGCACCTAGTGATTCCCCTCAGCATGAGATTAACCAGCCACTTGTCCTTTTGTCAGTGATTTGTGCCAGGCCAGGACAGCAGGGCCTTGCTGAGCCTGCCTGGGTTCAGAGCAGAAGTGAGGCAAGGGGCTTGAAGCAAGGGCGGCTTGATGTGACCTGAGTGCAATACAGTGATTCGCGAGCAAAGAGCTTAGGGGTGGCAGTTCAGATAAAGTTCACTACTGAGACAAAAGCCCTGTCGACCGGTGAGGTGTGTTGTTTTTTTTTCAGCAGGCTGTAAGAGAGAGGCTGAAAGCATCCAGCTTCCACCTCATTTGTTGTACCCTTCCCTGAGAAGTGCTTCTCTCTTCCAACCTTGCTCCTTGAGAGGCTCGGTAGGGAGAGCTGGGTGCCTGAGGTGGCTCTTGTTGCTGTGGGGCTGGAGGAGAGCTTGCCTTTGCCAGACCCCCGGCCTGGCTTGGTAGGACCAGGACTGGGGAAGGCAGAGAAGCCAGAGAAAAGCTGCCTTCCCCTGCAGCCAGAGCGCGGTGGTTCCCAGCGCCAGGGAGATGCTCCTCGCTAGATGGAGCTGCCGGAGCGGGCACCGCACTGGCAACCGGCTGCAGCCCCCCAGGAACCCGACGGCTCCTGGGGACCCGCCACACACCGTGTCCATTCCCTGCTCCGGGATGGCTCCCCGCCCCTGCACACCGCTGATGCCCCTTGACCTGTTTTTACACCAAAACGGAGTGAGCAAGATCTTTCCTTAAGCGAGCTGTGTTACGAGGTGTACGGCACGCTCGGTAATTTCCTCTGTCGTTTAGCCTGAATCTGCTAATCGATGCAGCCCTGTCAGCCTTTGACGTGATGGAAAATGCTGAAATATGATTTTTCTACAAAATCATAAAAATATGCACATAATGATAGCTACTGCCGCCGCTTTCTCCCCTCCCGTCCCCATTTAGATCATCAATTTAACGATTTACAGTTCCCTGACACTGGACCACCCTGTGCCAACAATTTCTAAGCAAGGCTCTCTCTGCTGATTTCCATGGGGGGCTGCTTAAAGATCGATAGCCAGCGATGGCCTACCCTACATATATTTGTCTCACAGAGTGAAAGAAACTATATAAAAGCTCCAGCTATGCCAGTTAAATTTCCATACATTTTTGCTGTTCATGTGAAACCAAAGTAAAGCCGGACATTAGCTTTAGCCCCACAGCACGCCTGGTTATCCACATCAAGAAAGCATGCCCATGAATATCAGGGTAGTGCCTGGACCCACAGCCAACAACTACAGCCGTGGGGACATTCACTGCCCTGCACGTGCTTAGGTGGCTCCACTGGCTGACTGGGGCCAGGGGATGATAGCTGAAATTCTGTTGGGTCTAAGTGGGTATCTTTTTCCACACCTCACATTGCACAGAGACCGCACAGCAGGAAATTTCTGTGCAGCCGTGCACAATGGAAAGAAAAAAGGAATGTAACTTTAAAAGGTCGGCACCTTCGCAGCCCTTGAGCAAAGATAAATAAGGGAGATGGAGCACCAGTGCTCCTTGTCCCTGCTGTTACACTTCTAGCCTATGACACATACATTTCAGCATGACTGTTAACATCAGGGTTCTAAAGTTGTTTCTTTGCCTGTGTATGATCAATCACATGCGTCCTATCCTCATGGGATTCCCCAAGCTCACCTGAAAATGGAGCAGGCCACTCAAAAGCAATCACAGCCCAGGGCTACTGCTCCCCTTTCCAGTGGAAAGAAGGTCCATCCCTGCCTCAAGGACTGCAGTTCTTCACAAGCACGTGGCTAGAGGGAAATACCTTGTCTGAACTCCACGTTGCATCACGGCCACGTCTGTGCAGCTCTTGGCATGATCACACAGGAACAGACAAACAAAGCAATGCTCCTGAGAAGTCTGTTACGCACTAATTAGTTTAGGATAAATGGAGACCTGGCAATTGGTAATGTCACACATCCACTGCTAGCACAGCTGCAGAGCCAGGATGGCAGCAGAGTGCTGGGTGCACATGCAGCAGACCCCTGCGGCCGCATTAAATAGCTGTATGTTGCTTCCACGCTACGGTGTAACAGCAGAGGTGGTGGGCAGTCTTGGGAGATGTAAGCTGGGCAAACTTCAGGTAAGGCTTGTACTGCCAAGAGAGGAGCGTGCAGTGAGGGCAGAGCCTGAGCAGGACATGGGCCTGGGGCTGGGAGAGGGCTTCGGAGTGGGACTGCTCCAGGAATGGCCTCTGGTCAACCTGGGGATGCTGGACAGATGAATACTGCATTTGTAATCTTCTGCTGGCTTTCCCCCAGCAGGGGTCAGGCTGGACCAATGATCGCAAATCAAAAGTAAAAGTAACTACTCTGCTCCAGCATCAAATATTTTCAACGCTCTCAAAAGGAGAAAAATATTTTGCCTTCCTGAGGATATGGAAAATACTTGAACATCTCAGTTAAGAAAAGCAAAAGAAATAGTGAAATGGCAACAGAGGTGACTGTAAGCAGCAGCCTGCAACACCCTCCTTGTCCTTCCAGCTGCTTTAAAAAGGCAATGACTGGGTCCTGTTTCCACTGAGTCTCGCTACGGTCTCAGCCTCTCCTTGCAGTTATTCTGGATACACTTGAGTGTAAATGGAAACAACAACTCAGCCGGGAAGTGAGGACCACAGTGTTAGAGCAGAAAAGTGACACGAGCGTGTCCTCAGAAGTGACTGGAAACCCCCGGGGAAGGCAGAGCTCACAGCATCCTCCACCAGCTGGGCAGGGAAAGCTGCCACGCACAGAAACCATTCCCACATGGTCAGACCAAACAAGCAACGCAAAGTGCTATCAGTCCTAAGTTGACATCTCCAGTACACCCCCCAGCTAGAGCTGGCAGCGTTTCATGGCCCTTGGCACTCTGAGGAGCAAACCAGGGGGTCCATGGTGGGATTACCCGTGGAGCGATGCTTCTGCCTTTGGCTGTCAGCAGAGGTCTGCAGGCAGACGCTCTGGGACAAGAATGCTAAAAAGCAAGTGAGGTATATCCAAAGGCCTGTCTCCTAAACAATTTTCTGGCCAGCTTTGCCTCGGTTTATCGCCTAGTGAGAGAAGACACAGAGGATGGCATTTCATGAGTGGAATTCTAATGATAACTTTATTATATTTTAGTGTATTATTGGCTTGCGATTTTGTAGTCTTACAAGAAATTTCCGTTTCCACATCTCCATTAAACGTCTGATTCATTTTCTTGGCTCGTGGTAATGCCTCAAAGCTACATCACTAAAGAATCAGCACTCTGCATTAGATAAATATAAGACTGAGTCTGATTAACCTATTAACTGTTTTTAATTAGCTTTTACTGTTCTTCAGATATTCCGCGTTTTTGAGGAAGCAGAAAGAGAATGAGAGCCTGCTGGTACTGCAGAGCTGTATAGAGCTAGCATATGGACTGAGATTATTCATCATCATTGGCAGGAGCTCTGCTGTAGGGAATCTTGCAACAACATCACAATTTTCCTGCTGGAGTGAATGCCATAGTGGACACATTTGTGGCGTGAATTATGGGCAAGATAGAAAAAATTTTAAATCTTTATAGCATTTTTATGCTCTGTCTTCCTTTTCGGTAATCAGATCTTGATTAAGAGTTGGAATTAGCACCCAGAACAACATCAGGCTTTCCTGGCTCCATTCTTTCCCACCATGCAGGGCAGACAACAAATGATTCAGTGGCTTTACAGTGCTACTATAACAAAAAGGCATCTAAATACGTATCCAGGATTTTAAGAAAGTAACCAACTGCTTGCTTGCAATGAAGAACGTATGGTAATCACAAAGCATTTTATTTGTTAAATACAGCAATTGCTGGATTTACTTCAGACAGATCCCTCTTCTGATCACAATGAGTTTCCAGAGCAACTGCTGGATCAAGGTGGGGTCCCTGGCATTTGTCCCTGCTGCTGGAGGGCTCAAAGAGCCCTGGGCAGGGCAGACCTCATCCAGCCCTCCCTTGGAGGCACCACCCTGGGCACAGCTGGACATCCCAGGTGGCACCGTGCAGCAAGCTGCAGTTTGGGTCCCCATCTCATCGGCTGCAGGACTATCTGCCCCTGCTATGTGGTGCTGAGGGACTTGGTTTAGTAGGGACTTGGTAGTGCTGGGTTGACAGTTGGACTTGATGATCTGAAAGGTCATTTCCAGCTAAAACAATTCTAGGATTCTGTGCCAAAGCACTTTGGACCTTTTCATTTTAGGTGTTCTCATGGTTGCTTTTTATTTGGTTGTTTTTCTCTCCTTTCAGATATGCTGGGACCGTTTATGACAGTGTGAATTTCAGAGGTGCAGCTGCTCCAGCGCTCGAACTTCCTACTCCTCAAATGAGCAAACAAGTAACTATGGCTTTTTCTGACAGCGCTCCTTCAATATACCTCTTAATTCATCCCTTCATCACCTCTATTCTGTGTGACCGGGGTCTCCACCGCACCTCCAGCCCCTCCCTGCCACCGCCCTAGCCCCGCCACCTCCTTCAGCTCAGGGTCCCTCGCTGTCCAGGGCCACCAACTGCCCCTGCCACCCTCCGGGGCCTCTGCGGGCTCCTTCCTTACTCATTATTTAACTTGGTGGTCACTTTATCTGCAACAAAGCTATGAAGAGGTTATGATGTGAAGCCGATGAAACGCAGACAGGTATTAACGAGCATCACTCGGCCGCAGCGGGCCCGGTCAGGACCCGCTTGTGCCCAAGGAGCGGTTTGGCTGCGGCGTTTTCAGGCTGCGGTTTGTTCACTCCGCTCCTGAAGTTTGTTATTGGGGTGGGGTTTACTCCCACCGCTGCCTCGGGTGCTCGGGGTGCCCCTCACCCGCTGCTCAACTGCTGAGCGGCTCCGCACAGCCCTCGGCTGCTGTCTGAGTAACTTTGCCTGCCTACGGCTGTGCCGAGGCAAAAGAGAAACCGAGTATGGAAAAGGTAATAAATACCAATCTTTTCAAATATTCCTTCATGGCAGTTATTGAAGTCACAGAGAGGAGGTAATGCTGATGGCTGCTTTTGAATCCGAACGATTTCTCGAAGGCGGGTCAGCCCCATTGGCGCCATCTCACCTGTGATTCCATTTTTAGGGAAGAAGTTGGCGCGACAAGGCAGCGCGGAGCGAGCGAACAGCCGGTGCGGCTGCCGGAGAGCCGTCGGCTCGGGGGGGCAGCTGAGCACGGTCCTGGCACCGCCGGCTCTCCGCAGCAGCCACCAGCGGTACCGCAGCCGCGGCTGGGGCGCGCCCGGGCCGAAAGGACCGCACCGCAGAAGCCGGCCCAGGGCCACCCGTTCCCCCCGCGTCGTCGCCGCCGCGGTCCCGCGGCCGAAGCTGCCGCCGCTGCCGGTGGCCACCGCTGGCCAAGCCCCCTCGGAGAGCTCCGAGGAGAAGATAGAGGGTCTGGGGCAGCGGGAGGAACCCTTGTCCTCCCTCCGCCCGAGTCAGACCTCGGCCTCCACACCGTCCTTTCTGCGGGCGGGAGGAATAAGCGGCTCCCCTGGGTGCTGGCCACGCAACGGGGTCGCCCCGCGCCTGCCTCTACGCTTCCAAACCAAGTTTGTTTTTTTTTTTCTTCTCCCCCCAATTAAAATGCAAATCGGTCATTTTCAGAGGCAGGCTCCCCCCCCCCCCCCCCCCCCCCCCCCCCCCCCCC
>JANVCC010000167.1:1704460-1729377 GCA_025345505.1 Todiramphus chloris collaris | reverse complement strand
CCCGCCGCCTCCTCCGCGGCCGGCGGGCTTTCGGCGCTGGGCTCGGCCCCGCCGCAGCTCTCGGCCGCCACCCCGCACGGCATCAACGACATCCTCAGCCGGCCCTCCATGCCCCTGCCGGGCGCCGCGCTCGCCTCCGCTTCGCCCTCCGCGTCCTCGGCGGCGCCCGCCGGGCTTCTGGCCGGGCTACCCCGCTTCGGCAGCCTCAGCCCCCCGCCGCCGCCGCCGCCCGCCCTCTACTTCAGCCCCGGTGCCGCCGCCGCTGCCGCCGCCGTGGCCGCCGGGCGCTACCCCAAGCCGCTGGCCGAATTGCCCGGCCGGACGCCCATCTTCTGGCCGGGAGTGATGCAGAGCCCGCCCTGGAGGGACGCCCGTCTCGCCTGTGCCCCCCGTGAGTACCCAGCGTGGCGGGGGAGCGGGCACAGGGAGCCCGGCCGGGAGTGCCCTCCCGGTGCTGGGGACTCCCCGCACCGCGGGGTCGCGACGAGACCCTCCCGGGCTCAACCATGGCCGAGGGGCCTGACTTTGCCTCGCTTTCTTTTGCTTTTGTTTCTTAAGTTTGCGTTGCTTTCTCCCCGCCACTTGGTCAGTGCGAAACCCTGTAAAATGTCGGTTATTGCCGGCGAAAAGAGGAGCCCTTTCGGGGGAAGGCGGCTGAGCTGCCGCCGGCTTTCGCGGTCCCCGCTGGTGACTCTCGGGGCTGGGGCTGGTTTTAGGGGGTGCGCGTAAACTTTCCCCGAGCAGGACTTCCCGTTACCTCGCGCTTGCGCTGGCTGTAGCTTTTCTAGGAAACAGTATCGTTCGCCCACTCCAATTTTCTATCCTTAAAGGAAAAATACCCAGAGGGAGCCGGGAGGCCGGCACCGCCGCGTTGTCCAGGCAGCAGTTTCCTTACAGAGCGCCCCCCCCCCCCCGCGGAGACCACCCCCCGTCACCCAGGGCCGCTTGAGATAGAAACACTTTCCCAAATCCGTAGATTAACGTGTCTGTCCGTGCCTTCCCTTTCTCTCCCCCCACGCCAGATCAAGGCTCAATTTTGCTGGATAAGGACGGAAAGAGAAAACATACCAGACCCACTTTTTCTGGCCAGCAGATTTTCGCCCTGGAAAAGACTTTCGAGCAGACGAAATACCTGGCGGGCCCGGAGCGAGCCCGGCTGGCCTATTCTCTGGGGATGACGGAGAGCCAAGTCAAGGTGAGAAAAGCGGCTCATGCCCGGAGCGGCGCGGGGCTGGACGAGGGCAAACCGACCGCCTCGGACCGGGGAACAAAAGGACCCTGGCCGTGGAAACCGGGTCGGTTTCGGAGATGCTGCGGGCCGGTCGGCCGAGCCTGCGGGCACACGGACGGGGCTTTCCCGGCAGCTACGGGGAAATTCGCCCTTCACTGCCTTACCGGTGGCGCTCAGAAGGATATTTTTAAACCGTGTCTTATTTAACCAACAAATCAAACAAGTCCAAGCCAGGCCGAGAAGCTCAGTGCGTTCAGCCTGAACGTGTTGGGAAACCTTGAGGGGGGAGGGGGCTGGGAGTCAGGACGCAGCGTCTCTACCTTGTACCCCCCTCCCCAAAAAAAAAAAAACAAACCAACAACCTGCCTGGCCCCTTCAGTGCCGCCCCCGGCTCAGACAGCGCATTCCGCCCGCACCGTCCCGTCCCAAACTCTCCGGTTTAGTTAAACTCTTGAGCTGCGGGCAAAGCGGAGGAGGGAGGTATTGGGAGACCGGGCGGAGCCCGCCCTGGCCCGTTGCGGGGAGGCGTTTTCTCCGCGGCCGCGGAGACACGACGCGAGCTGGGCCAGAAGGGCCTCTTGACGATGCTAACGCTTTCAGCCTGATCCAGAGACCCTCCTTTGTCACTGCAAATACGGCCCAGTGGCGGCGAATAAATTATTGCAGCCTCTACAATGAAAATAACCCCCTCCTCTGCCAGCGCCCTGACAGAGAATAAATACATCTGGTGGGGCGGGGGCGGCTGGGGAAGGATTTAGCCCGAAATGTGTCTTGCTCCCCCGGGCAGAAGGGCAGGCAGCGCACCGGGCCGGGCCCTCGGGAAGGGGGGAGGGTCGGGGGCGGCTGTTGGCTCTCGCTGGGCGGGACCCGTGGCGGGACGGGTGGCTGCGGCTTCGGGGAGCGCGGTGCCGCGGGGCTCGGCTGGTTTTCGTTGACGGGGAAACGGTCTGATAGCTGGCGAAGCGGGAGTCGCTGCCGCGCGCCGGGGAAGCGCAGGGCAGCGGGGCGGGGAGGGCCCGGCCCGGGGCGAGAGGTGCCGGTGGTGGTTGACGGTGGCGGCGGGGGCAGGTCTGGTTCCAGAACCGACGGACCAAGTGGCGGAAGAAGCACGCGGCGGAGATGGCGACGGCGAAGAAGAAGCAGGACTCTGAGACGGAGCGGCTGAAAGGCGCCTCGGAGAACGAGGAGGAGGACGACGACTACAACAAGCCCCTAGACCCCAACTCGGACGACGAGAAGATCACGCAGCTACTGAAGAAACACAAGCCGGGGGGCGGTGGGCTGCTGCTGCATCCCCCCGAGGGGGAGGCCTCCGCCTAGCCCGCTCCGCCCGCCGCCGCTTTCGGAGATGTACAGATCTATTTTTCTAGACTCTACGCGTCCGGGAGGAGGAGGAGGAGAAGCCGGAGGGGGAGCAAAGAGGACTGCGGCGGAGCGGGCCCTCAGCGGTCGCGCCCGTCCCCCGGCGCCGAGCGTTATTGTAGGGTCGCGGGCGGCGGGGAGCGGCGGGTGCTGCCCCGGCCTGGGTTCCGCTCCCGGCGGTGCGGCGGCCGCCTGTTGCCGGCTCTTTGTAAATAAACCGTGAGTCACCGCGACCATAGGCGTTCTTTACTGTGAATATTTAAAATGTAAAATACCTTCTTTTTTTGTACAGCGCGGGCCGGGGGCTCCACCCTCCCCTCCGCCCGTCCCGCGTTCCCCGCCGCCGGGTCGCAACGGGGGGGGACGGGGACGGGACCGGAATCCCGAGACGGGAGGCAGCGGGGCCGCCGAGGAAAAAAGCCGCCGTGGCTGCCACCGGCCCCTCCCTCGGGCCGAAACAGCAGCGGCCCCGCGTGCTATTTATTAGTATTTTTGACACACTTTCTGTTGCGGTCGTCGTGCAGAGGGAGGGGGGGAGAGGGTGAAGGGACAAAGTTTGCTTTCACTGACACCGTTTCCAAATCAACTACGTGTTGAAAAAGTAGCTGGTGGGGAATTGTCACAACCACTCTCAGTCAAAATATAAAATTCATTTAGTTGCTGTAATTGACTTTCAAGTGTGTTTTCTTTTGTATCATACGGAATACCATAGAATGTAAATTGTTTTTTGGGTTTTTGTTTGGTTTGTTTGTTTTGGTTTTTTTAAGCTAATAACGATGATATATCGTGATATAGCATCTTAACATTTATTAATTTATATTAAAAATAATTCGGTTTGTAAAGAGAAGAAAAGCCCTTTGCAAGACCAGTTAAATGTAATGCACTTTCTGTTTAAAAAAATCCGATAAATCAATTAAACCTGTTTAAAGACGACTGCTGCCTTCACTAAAGGGTACAGATAATCTGCTCTCATCGGAGATTAAATAATGAAACCACGGTCCAAGAGGAGAAAAAAAAAAATCATGTTCAATCTTTTTTTTTATATCTCCTGTAGGAGGGTTTTTGTTGTTGTTTTTTTTTTTTTTTTTTTTTTTGAGTGGTTTTTGTTGTTGGTTATTTCTAAGGACGAGAGTTGTCCACTTTGCTGTGGGGTTGAAGAAGGATACAAATAAAATAAGCTTCTTTACGGACAGGGCTGGCTGCCTCTGTGAGCGGGCAAGCAGAGTTTCCACCCGGCCCCCAGAGCAGTTTGCTGCACGGTAAATTAGGCTGAACGAACTTTTTCAGTGGCGGGTAACGCAAGATGTTACCGAGGGCAGAGTGTTACCATTATTATAGGAAAGAAACTGCTTTCGGAGAAGAAGACGGCGACTAAAATAACAACCCGGCTCAGGGTCTAGAGTAAATAAACCCAGTACCGAAACAACTGGTTTAAATTGAAACTCATTATCTATTCGCGATCATTTCCATATTTAAACAGACCCATAACAATCGTCGTGGGTTTTTTTTTTTATTTTCTACGGTTGCAGCAGAGCAAACAGAAGCGCTGACATGAGAGAGAAAAGGGCAAATTCTGGAAGAATAAATAAATAAATTAATATTCTTCCGTAAATTTTGAATAATGTTCTACTAGGGGAGGGAGGAAAAAAAAAGGAGAAAAGAAAAAAAAAAAAAAGGCAATCGGAGCAGGTTTTTATTCCGCTTGCTGTTCAGAGGCGGCCAAGGCCGGGAGGAGGGAGCGAACCCCAGCGCTGTACGGCTGGCTCGGCGCGGCTGCCCGGGCTCTCCCGGGCCGGGATGCTGGGGGCTGCCCATCGCCCACCATCCCCCTACATCTTTTCCGACGCGTTGAAAAAGCAGGAAGGGAACGGCCGGTCGGCTTCCAAAGTGACGACTCGAATCTACCGGCTCTCGCCGTTACGATTTCCCCGCGGGGTTTGTAAAGAAATGAAAACACAGCGGGGCCCGGACGGCCGGGGCGGGGACCGGCCGCTGAGGGTTTGAGCTCGGCCGGCGGCAGCGGAGCACGGCCAGGCCGCTGTGGCCGGGGGGTCCCCACCGGGCTGGGGTCGCCCGCCAGCCTGCTGCCTCTTCTGCCGGCGGCCGCTCCACCGCCACCGCTCCCGGTTCGGGGAGCACCCGCTCCCCCGGCGGGTTCCGGTGCCGTCCTGGCCCCGACGGGCAGACCCCGGCCCCAGCCCGCGCCTTCCCGCGTGTCCCGGGCTGCCGTGAGCACCGCCCGCCCCGGCGCGCCCCGTCCCCTTTTCCACTTGACTGCAGCACCGACTGAGTGGGGCTTTCCAGTTAATTTACTTCTGCACAGAGACCCAGCTGGCCACCAGTTGAAGTTGGCACCGTCCAAGTGGAATCACGGGGGAAAAAAGCCCAGCTCTGATCGCTTGGTTAGGCTGGTTTTGTTCGGGGCGCTGGAGAAAAGAGCAGGTTATTCACATGAGCTCACTGGCCCCCCTTTTCGGGGCAGGTTTTGGAAACCAAAAGCGGCTCGGAGAAGAGGAGCAGCCTTCCAGGAGAGGACTTTTTAGGAGCAGATCCAATAGCTAACCTCGGGATCGCTGCCACGGACATCGCGGTGAACAATTAGGAGACAAAATGTCAGCGGGCTTCACGGGGCGTGAAGCTCCCCCCGTGCTGGGGCCCGGCCGAGATCAGCCGCGGTTTCCGGTCAATCCTTCTAAGCACGCAGGAGTTTGTTGCGTGGCGGTGTAAACTCACGGACAACGACATTATCAAAGTACTGCACTACCACGTCTACAGAGACGGGCGGGTCAGCAGAGTCGCTCCCCGGCAGCTGCCCCGCACTTGGGCCCGGCCCGAAAGCTCCGCGGGGAGTAAGCGGCCGCGCACGCTCGTGGGGAGCGGCGGGCGCCGGCTGCGCGGCCGCGTAGCGAGGCGGGAGGTCCTTCGCTAAGCGGTGAGAGACCACCGCGGACTGTCCGCGACAACTCCCTTCGCAAACAGCTCTTGCTTTTCCTTTCTGCCTGTAATAGAGCCCTTGGGTTTAAAGCCCGCTCCCTTCCACGTGCGTGTGAGGGATTTCCCGGCTCAGGGGAAATCAAGGCGGCTGTTTCTGGGTTTACACTGACTCGGTCGCTTCCCTGTGCCTTCTCTGGGGCACGAGGAGATACCGCGGGATAAATTCCTGGATATGCAATCCCAGCGAGTCGAAAGCATCCTTTCTGCTTTTCCAATGCCGCTGCTTTGCCGAGCTACTTGACAACGGGAACGCACCGCGGTCCCTCTCCAGCCCCAGTGAGCATCACCCCGGGCGGAGAAAACTTTTTTTTTGCCTGCAGAAACGCACCAGGAGCCGGTCCCCACTTCGCGCCCCGCAACAGCCGTCGTCACAGGGGAGCTTCAGGGAGGAGTGGAGGGAGAGGAGGCATGGGAAGGGAAAAGGGGGCCGGGGACCAGCCCCGCTGCCCGTATCCCGCTCCCGACCGGCAGCTGCTGCCCGCAGGAGACATGCATATGGATGTGGGACATATGGACGCGGGCAGGATCCGCAGCGCCGTGCCACAGGGCCCCGAGTCCGGGGTTCGCCCCGGGGGACGAGGGTTACAAGGGGGCAGAAGCGGCCAAGGGGAAGGAAAGAAGGGCTCTCCCCCCGCACTGTAACGAAGTGACCACTCGCCTCGAGGCATATGCGGGGGGTATGCCACTGTCACCCGACCCCCGGCAGGCCCTACACCAGCACGGTCACAACCCCGAGGTCTGGGGCTCTTTCACGCCGGCAGCAACTCCCACGTAGAGCCGCCAGCATGGACGGCAGGCGAGGCAATGCCTGTACCCCTGCCAGGGGGATGCCCAGACTGACAGCCACGTCGGGACAGTCCGACCGTTTCAGCGAGTGCTGACCTCTCCCACCCTTCCCCTCACGCGTGTTCGCCTTTGACGAGCTCCTGAAACCCCGTTATCGTTCATCACTTCTCAGTGCCACTAATTTGTAACGCTCCCCATATCGAGCACACGCCGTTTTCGCTCCCGCTCTCCCGCCTTTTGCTACCGCGATGTCATTGTGTACGAGACTTTCGTTATATCTGTGCCAGCCACCTCTGGGGCTTTGCTTTTGCGGGACACGAGCCGTCCCGCACCCCAGAAGAAAACCAAACCAAATGCCAACCAGGGTTTAAAACGCGGGTGGTGGGTTTTCACCCCCAGAGCCCCCGAGCTCCTTGGGGCTGGTCTCGAGAGACAGGTGCCTGCAGAGTGATCCCGCGCTCTGAGCCGGCGTCCTTGCATGCAGATTAAAAAGTAAGATGAACTGCTCCTTCCTAATTGCAGCTCCGCGTTTACCTTCTGCACCGATAGGTATTTTCCAGAGACATGTTTCTGTCAGCGTTTACCAGCTGTCTCGAACAGCGGTTACAAGTCTCCGGGAGGGACGCAAACATCTGCCGGGGAGTGAGAGGCGGGCGGCGGCGTTGCCGCAACAGAGCGGCGGGTACCGCATCCCGCACCCGCCGGCCGCCAGGCAGGACCTCCAGCAAACGTGATTTATAAGAAGAAGAAAGTTATTTATAATACAACGACGCGGGCAGGCAGTGCCTCAGCGCTCCGCATCCCCCCGGGGGTTTCACACCTGTCCGGCGGCCCGGGGCCGGTCGGTGCCCGCGCTGCCCTCTGAGGCCGGTGGGCTGTGGGCAGCGTCCGGCGCTGGCCCTACGGCAATAACCCGTTGCCGCACACCCAAGTGCATCCCTGTAATAACGTCCTCGATCATTTATTAAAAGTCGTGTCAAGCGAACCCATATAATTCATCTTTATGCAAATACATCAATGTCAAGCCATTAGTGTATTGCTCGGGTTTTTTATTAAAGTGCATTCTTTTTAATTCAGCTCAGTAAAATACGAGCCCTATTGCTCAAGAATTATAGCAACTATTAGAGTAACATATGGGCAACATGCACTCAGAAAATAAAAATCAACAGATAAAGTGGCAGGGTCACAATGGGGAGCAAACACTTAACAAAATGGCAGCGGGGTAATAGATTTTCCTCCCTCTCCCCTGGCGCTGGGGTGTCAGAAGGAACCCGTCGGCACGATCCCGGGGCGGCCCTGCCCGGAGCCTGGAGCCATCCCCGCCCGTGCCAGTCCCCGTCCCCGTCTTCGTCCTGCCCCACCCACACGCACCTCCCCCCCGCCCCCCCCCCCCCCCCCCCCCCCCCCCCCCCCTTCAACGCTATCCCGGATTTAATGAGAGAGTTGCCCACATCCTCATCACCCCAGCATGGTAATTGAGCAGATCTATTAACTTGTTACACTAGATTTGTTTAAAGAGACTATTACACAGTCATTTAATCAATTTGTTACACTGGAGGTCCTGACTTATGAGACACTTGCCGTATGATTCCTTAATGACTGAATTAATTTGTTTTAATAAAACCAACATTGTGTACAAGCACATTTCGAGAAATGTAATTTTGGAGACGGAACAGTCCAATGCTTCATCTGATTAGGTCTTTTCTATGGTTTATCAAAGTCGGGAGTTGCCGTCATAAACTGCATGTATGGAGTATTTTTCTTTTTTATAGTGTCATTAATTTAATATGGATCATTAGTTCTTTATACACATGCATGTTCTGACAAATGTACCCAATGAATAATGCACCTAATGTGTTTGGGCTCAAATGCATCACGCCATAAACAGAAACTGCCGCAAAAAAAAATTAAATAAAATAATAATAATAATAATAACAACAACAACAATAATAACAACAATTAATACCATAACCTCCCCGTTCTCTCCCACCCCACTACACTCAAGGCCGGTTTTAAAGCGGGGGGGTGGGGGGGGTGGGGGGAGCCCGGGCGCTCCCCCACCGCGGGGGCATAGTCAGACCGGGCTCACTACGGCGGGAGCGCAAATAGATTTACGGTGAATTAAGGTTATTCCGAGAGCAGATGTAGAACAAGAAAATCGCTTTTGCTCCTGATGGAAAGTGACGTGTGCGGAATAAATGTAAATAAACACGAGGGTCCCCAAGAAAAGGAACTTGATGGTATCGATTATGTAAAATAATCGCTACATTACAAATGTTAATGTACTATGTTAATGTACTACAAATAGCCAGCATTTCAGGTCCGACTTTGTACAGGAGGAGCCCCGAAAAACGCTTTCGGGGAACCGGGACGACAACAGCAATACCGACAACGTTAACCACGATAACATCGTTAGTGCCGACGGTAACAACACTCTCCCGCCACGGCCGCCGGCCCGGTGCCCGGAGGCGACGGGGTCCCGTCCCCCCCGCCCGTCCGCCCCCCAGGCGCGGCGGGGCCCCGGCGGGCGGGTTCGCGATGCTGAGGTCCGAGGGCTGTGCGGGAGCGGGGCTGGGTTGCGGGCAGCGCGGAGCCTCCGCTGTGGCGGGGCTGGGACGGCGCCCGTGGCACACGCCGGGCAGCAACCGGTAGGAGCAAAAAACCCACCTCTGTACACAACACCCCAGCGTCTTAAGAGCAATCGGGGGAGACGTCCGAACAGATCGTTTTCGTCTCAGTTATTTTATGTTGCCTTTGAAATTCTTTGCTCTGCCTTGTGTTGGTTTTATTTTTGTTTTGTTTGTTTGGTTTTTTGTTTGATTTGTTGTGTTTTTTTGTTTTGTTGTTTGTGGGTTTTGTTTGTGGTTTTTTTTTGTTTTTGTTTTTGTTTTTTTTTTTAAGTGATTTTCATCACTAATCCCGTGATCCGGGAATTCATCTGGGCATCTACTTTTTTACACACGAACGTACATGTATTTTCCCGGACCGTAGTAAACCCTAAAGCTCAGCCCCAAACGTGACACTGTTGCTACCACGGGCAGCTCCTGCTCCTGAATGAGCAGCCGTGAGAGCGGTGACCGGCCTCACGCCCCCCGGGCACCGTAACGCCAGGTACAGAGCCCACCGAGCATCACCATATCCCACACTGTCCTCTTCTGCACATCGCAGAACTCCAAATGAAAACCCGAAGAGGCTTGCTGCTGAGAAAGTATAACGAAAGGGTGAAAACACATTTTCAGAGCAGGTTTTCATCCTCCTCACAGGGTTTCTCATACATAGGTTGCCCTTTATCTTCAGAGCTGCATCTACTATCCCCTTTAAAAACGCAGGCAGTGTATCCACCGGCAATGCATGCAGTAGGTGTATTTAAGTAAATGGATTCGACCTTTTGCCCATTTTAACAGATGCTGCTCCTGACCATTCCAAAAAGCTTGTTTAAAGTTAACAACATTAAGCACTGCAGGTCACAAGGCCAATTCAAGGTCATTTTAATTTTGGCTAAAGGTTAATTAGATCACTGCATTAAAGCAAGAATAGACTATACTCAAGTCTACCCTAATGAGGACAGACAGTTTTTTTTATATACCTCCTAACTGCTCCCTTTATGATAAGGATATGAGGTATATATCAGGAAAGAAATCTTGCTTTCAGGTCCACAAATCGAGTTACAGGAGCTCCTCTGGCTTTACACCGTTAAGCCATAAACGCAGCGCTCCACCCATTTGAATTCTTTTTTCATTTATGAAGTTGGGCGTCTGAGTGTCCCATTAGTCCTGTCCCTTGCCAGAGAGCCTCTGTTCTGCTTTGAGGATCACCAGTCTCGATGTCCAAATGTGCACAGTAGAGGCATGATCGTTGGAACTACCAGAACTCATGGACTGAAAGGCACTTGCCTGGGAATGACTTTCAGGTGCCAACACAGAGAGCCAACAAGCCTTGTTTGAAAAATATCACAATATTGTATTTAAACGAGGGCTGAACCACATGGGAAAGCAGCTTCTGATCTGACAGGAGTTACTGGGCTTTCGTATTACTTTGCACCCTAGACCAGCGTGAATCCAAAATTTTTTACAGAGTTTATTTACAAAAAAAAAAAAAAAAAAAAAAAAAAAAAAAAAAAAAAAAAAAATCTGGATAGAAGAGACTGGAAATGAGAGACTCTGGTTCAAGCCCGATTATCCCTTCAGAGGAAAAGCAAGGACGTCTGCCTGTGTTTTCTTCCTCCCAAGAAACCCCCCTGCCACTGGGCTGGAGGTTGCTCTGGTGTGGACTTCTCTCTGGATGGAGCTGTTCAGCTTTGAGTCAGCAACTCCATCAGAGCTGAGCAGAGAGGTCAGACACCCGTTCTTTTTAGGTAAATACCCTTGCTGCTGGGCCTCTAGCTAAACACAACTCTTAACCTTTATCTCTTCCCAAACTGGATGTGTAATTTCGGTCTCCTTCAGGGAAACTTTCTAGGGGAGAACTTAATCCAGATGATGGTTTCTAGAGGAAAGATGTGGCTTGACATATTTTCCTAGCAAAGATCTGATTTGTAATGAAAATTCTTAACAAGTTCAGCATTTAAAATCATGCCACAAAATCAGGCTAGAAATAAGGATTCATAGTGATTATTAGGCTATGGGTATTGGATGAATAATTGACATGGAGGGCTACTGGTCCAACTTGCATTCCCAGTATCAGTCTGCCAGAACAATTGCCTAAGACCACCAGACTTGGGCATGCTGTAACTTGCCCCACTCTTTCCCCACTCTGACTTGCCACAGGAAGGTTACTGGAGCCATCCCAGGGCTGGGAGAGGCAGAGACACAGCAAGGTGCCAGCATGCCAGGCAAGTCACCGGGGGAAAGAAGCGAAGAAGAGGGAGTTGGAGAGTTTGTGCCAGACAGAACAATGGAAAACATGAATTCCTGGTTCACAGGACCCACTCCCTAATGTTATTTTCAGCTTAACAGTGTGGAGTGTGAACAGCACAATAACATCTAGCGAGGTACACACAAAAGGAACAACCAGAAAACAGCCCTTTCTTCACATACTTCTGGGTACCAAAAGCAGCTATTGAAATCAGGATCGGGTTGTTCACCATTTATGGTCAGTTAAAGGGTTACATTTATTGGATCATTTATTGATAATGAGTAACACAACTCATTTTATATGGAAGAGTTTAATTTTCTTGGGTGGTTCACTTGGGAGTCAATGAATCTGCATCACCACACATTTTTCAGAGAGCCTTCACAGTTACTTCTTTTTTCATCTCCCTGCCCTCCCCCTCCCCCAAGGTTTTCTAAAATCTCACTAATTCACATACTTAAAAAAAAAGGGACAAAATTTACACTTGTAATGGACAATTGTACAATAAATATATAAATGAATAAGCTGAGCAGTCGCAAAGCTGATTCTCTTATAGGAGAAACTATCCTTGCTCTGTCAGGTCACCTGCTGAGGACCTTAACAAATGCCTTCTCTCTCAGCTGAAAAGCTCCTGACCAGATACTCCCACAATATCCTTCTAATTCTGGCAGAATTGTGTCTTCCATTGTGAAAAAAAAAGAAAAAAGCCCAGGCTTACTATAGGTATATAAAATAGAGATATAAAAATATATACATATGTAAAATAGATGTGTAGGTAAAATAAACCTTTACCGTCTAGGCGTATCTCTGTAGGCATCTTTATTTGAATAGCTGTTAATTGCTGACATTCCCCAAGGAGACCACCAGAAAGAATGTCAGGGGCCCTGCTCATAACCCATCTGAATACCTGGCTATTTAAGGTACTCTGGAGCTGCATGAATCAGAAAGAAAACAGCACTCCCCTACCCATTTTATTAGAAGGCAATAAAATCTGGTGGTGTCTCATTAAATTTAATGAACCTTCATAAAATAACCATTATACGGTGGAGGTAATGAAAAGGATAACTACGATAGTTAGTAAATAAACCAGCAAGGGTGATACTGTTAGATGTCCCAGATACCTACCAGGTATCTAACAGGTAAATGACTCTCAGAATGAATTGTGCTACTTTGCACCCATCAATACCTTCTACATCAGTTTGGAGGAATTCCTTTCCCCTCTTCCCACAAGACATCAGCGTGTTTGATGCAACGTATTTTGTTTTCATAGCACCAGGCTGTACGTGTAAAACCCTGAACAAAGCGATGCATAGAGATCCTTAAAAACAAAGCAGATTTCCATAGGTGGCCACAGGTTCTGTGCCTCCCCATTTCTCAGGTTTCTTTTCAACTAACTTCTGAAAATATCACCGCAGAAGACTGTGGAACAAAACTCCTCGTTTGGGCTAAATCAGCGCTATCCCATTCTGCACAGTCCCTAATCAAGGCAACAGCACTAAGATTTAAAAAGGTGGCCCAAAGTCTATGTCTTTCTTACCTGTCTCATGCATGCCACAGAAATAAAAGAGTTAAGCTAGTGATGGGATCAACTCCACTGAGAACTTATGACTGCCCATAATAAAAGTGAGAAGAGGGGCTGAGCAAAGAGTAGCATAAAACTTCAGAACGTTGCTGTGGGAAATGTGACTTTTGCATTTCCCATTTCACTGTCACTGCCACAAGGAAATGTTTCAACACAGGGAGACTACTCATAGGAGCAAAGAAGAAGGATCTGATCTGCGGGCTTATTTCTACACCTGTGCTTTCTTCTGAGATTCTTCTTGCTGAGGTCAACCACAGGATTATTACTATTTCAGTTGCTAATTACATGGGGGTGGGATGTGCCAGAGCTATTTTACACTATCTGCAGTGTTTATTCCTGGATTTAATTGTGACACTCATATACAAATACCGAAGCCTAATCTTTTATCTATGTTTGTTGAACGCGAGTGCATAGTACAGGATCCAAAAGAGGCTGAGCAAAAACAAGGTAGAAATTGTTCTGTGCCATGTAGATCATTTATCAAGAGATGATCACTTTCCTGAAATTTATAGCTGTCACCTCCTGGAAGGACTTAAAAAACATTTGTGTGCTTCTCTTTTGAGACATGCCATGTACAAAAGTGCACTATGAGATTTTTGTTTATCTCTGTATTCTGCTTCCTGAAACCAGCACGGTGGCCAACTTCTCAGGCCTCTCCCAATTCAGGCATCTTTTAATGCCCTACATAAATCAGGGACAGAAGTCTAACCTGGAAGTTTCTTGAGGAGACAATGTCCAAAATGCTCCGCTGGGTCTTATTCCCCATCACTGCCCTAGCTGAAGGGGATAAAAAACTTCCTTCAGTTTCTGTTTTGTTGCTCCCTTAACCAACAGAAATGTGAGCAGAGCTGGACTGCCCCACGACCCCGCTCTCTCTGCACTCTCGTCTGCATGCTCCTTGCTTGCTTGCTCTAGGATGGGACTCAATGTGGGAGTAGAGCACCATGCACCTCTGAGCACAGACTTCTCCTCTGTGAGAGGAGACCTTGGTACCAAGGTAGCAGCATGGAAAGCGGTCTTAACAGCGAGCCCTTTGGCTACCTGAGAAGCCATTTCTCACCCATTCACTCATTATTGTTATTTTATGGTAGAGGCTGTGCAATTTTTGTTGAATTATAAATATTGCAGATCTATTTTTCCCTCCCCCTGCCTGGCAGTTCCCAAAGATGTGTAAACCCATAGCGTGATTGCTCCCTAATCTAGTTGAGGTGATGAAACGGTGCCAAAACTCTCATTGCAATTTCATCAGCATATTCATGAGTCGCACTTTTGCAGTGTTGCAGAAACAACACAAATTGGTTTGTGAATTGTGAACTCCCCCTTCTTCACTGTTGTCGTCGCCGTCTTTTGCTGGAGAATCACAAATTGTGGATTAGCAAGGCGAGTGTGCTTGGGTGACTTTGGGACCTGACCGTTGAAGTTTGTTAATGTACCTTTCTGGATTTCACTGTAAGTTCCCTCCCCCGCCTCCTTGCCTGGCATTTGTGTGCGTGCTCTCTGTTCAGAGAGGAGCGAGAAGCAGGGCAGCCACAGAGCTGCTGGATCTGCCATCCCCGCCAACCCACCACTACCACAGCTCCATTTCCTCACCAGTAACAGTGATAGCCACGTTACCTGCAGAAGGATTAAATGCAACGGGCACAGCCAGTTCCTGCTTTCACATAGAAGTTCCTTAAGAAGACAAACTGTTCTTACCCAGTTTAGAGGCAAATGTGTCCTGTGTAAGAGTGCAGCAGGATCACCAGAACCCTCCCTTCCCCTGCCAGCTACTACAAATCTTGGACACTCCTGTCAGAAACGGTGTCAGCTTACTGGGAGAAATTCCCCCTTCAATGCTGGGAGGCCGGCAGGCACAGGCTGGTTGCACAGATGGCAACTGTTGGGAAAAAGGTTGCAGCTTTTCCAGGACCATTGCGGAGCTCCTTGGAGGGATTACTCAGCACAGCCACCACGTAGATGTCTGTACTGGCCACCCGTTCACTCCATGGGTGGTCGGGTGCCATGTGGGGGATGTGATCTGAGCTCAAAGTTACCTGATGCAATGGGAAACATTCTTCCACTTCACTCTAGTATGGGATAAAACAGTAATGGAAAGACCACACTGCAAGAGCACGTGGAGAGGTTGCATCAGATGATGATTATGTCACCCCGTAGGCAATGTGACAATGACATAGGAGACTGACTGGAACAAGAGCTTGAGAAACATTCAGGAAACCAGGTGTTGGACACCCCTCTGCCTCCAGCACTGCACACCTGCCTGTCCCGAGAGCCTGGCACCATCTGGGGCTACCAGGGCTCAGTAACTGGGACACACTCCTGAAAGGTCTTCTCTGACCCACCAGTAAGGTGTCTCACGCTTGTCATAGAATCATGAAGGCTGGAAATGACCTTAAAATCAACAGGTCCAACTGTCTACTAAACATCATCAGGACCACTAAACCATGTCCTGAAGTTCCACATCTAGATGTTTTGTGAACCCCTCTAGGGATGGTGACTCCACTCCCTCCCTGGGCAGCCTCTTCCAAAAGGTTTCCCCTCAGCCTCCTCTTTTCAAGACTAAACCACACCAGCTCCCTCAGCCTCTTTTCAGCAGACATGTTTGCCAGACCCCTCACCAGTTTCGTTGCCCTTCTCTGGACTCACTCCAGCACCTCAATGGCTTTTTTATCCTGTGGCACCCAAAACTGAACCCAGTGCTGACGCTGTGGCCTCACCAGTGCCCAGTACAGGGGCATCATCTCTCCCCTCATCCTACTGACCACACTATTCCTGATCCAGGCCAGGATGCCATCGGCCTCCTTGGCCACCTAGGCACACTGCTGGCTCATGTTCAGCCAGGTGTCCCCCAGCACCCCCAGGTTCTTTTCTGTCAGGCAGCTTTCCAGCCACTCCTCCCCAAGCCTGGGGCATTGCCTGGGGTTGTTATGGGAGACACCTGCAGCTCATGGCTCACAGGACAGCTTGTCTTCACAAACTGCAACAGAGCTTGAGGTATGGGTCTCCCTACAGCTTGACGGTCAGTTTGGATGCTGTAACCTGCAGATTAGACACATTTCCATGTGTCTGCAGGTAACACACCAGCTCCTGCCTTGTGCTCTGAATCGCTCCAGCAGGGCAGTCACTAAAGCACACTGGAGTATGGTACCCACTCCCCAAGCACACGCTGACTGCAGCTGAATTTCACCCCAAGCCAGCAGCTTTTAAGTATATTCCACTCTAACAGAACGTCCAAAGATTCGTCAACTTAACAGAGGCTGCAATGACATCTCTGTCAGGGAAATGACTCTTGTATCCCCATGCTTATCCTGGTACTGCATTTGGAAAGCCTGAGGGGCTCCCGAGCTCCACAGTGGGTGCCCGTGAGAAAGGAGAGGTGGGAACACTATTTCTGGAGGGCTTCTCACAGCAAACGGTCCTCTTCTGTGCAACCCAAACCCGTTACGAACGCTGGATGTGAAATACATTTGAAATGGCAGACTTTCACATGGAGCTTGATTTAATTTTTGCTTGGAAAGATCACTTTAGACTCGCATTGTTCACATGAAATAATGAAACGTTTCTGATTTAATTAGAGCTCAGTTTTTCAGTCTCTGCTTTCTGTATTGTTGAAATTGCATTTAGCATGGGACAAAACTATCAATACATAAAGCAATTTAAAAGACACAGCTATAGAATATATTCTCTTCCCCTTTTCCTTTGCCACTTGCAATTCATTGCTCAATTTAAGTATGGAAATAGTGTTTGTCAAAGATTTCTTGACACATGAATTCCACACATAAAAAAAAAAAAAAGGCAGAGAAAGAAAGATTAAAAAAAAAAAAGAGATCAGGGCATCTTCTACTTGTACTCCTAACCCATTTGTGGTACAATATACAGATAATCCAATCTACTGCTGAAAACAAGGTTTGTGCAGTTATGCTCCACTACTTCACAATGCTTCACTTAAAACTTGATAGTTTTCACATATTTTCTTTCTCCTTGAACTGGCGAAGCAGATTGGGCAGTTCCTAGCTGATGGAAATAACTGTTGACTCCAGAGCATTAGCCCTCTGAGCTTTTACATGAGGGCTGTGAATTGAATTCAAGAAAAAGAAGGGGTTGGCTTGTGAGATTGCCGTACATCCCTGAAGATGTATGGGACACAAAGTCCCACTGCTGGGCCCTAGAGAAGGACAGGAACACGTCAGGAGTCTAACAGCCAGGGTCTGCTTTGCTGCAGGCAACACTCCCAACAGAGATCCAAATGAACACAACCAGAATGTGACTTCAGTTTTTTGTTGGTTGTTTTTTTTTCTCATTCAGAAAAAAAAAAAAAAAAAAGAAGAAACTTCCTGAAACGTAGTTTTTTGCCATCCAATGAATGGATAGTTCTTTCATTGCTAGTGCAGATGGGGAACCACTACAGCACACTGGCAGCCCAGGAATGGATGCTCAGCTCTTCAGCAAGACAGCTGTCAGCAGAGCCAGTCATTCCAACTCTCAAGCCCCACTAGACAACCAAGGCAATTCACTTTTCTAGCACATATCCAGGCACAAAGTGTGTTACATCCCAACTTGAGGCAAATGGGCTGAAAACTGAAATAAGCCCACTAACTTCACTCGTGTAAGTGAAGCGAGTCCAAATGAGGAAACAAACCAAACAAGATATAAAAGTCTTCAAAATTTACACCATTGATTCAAGGGTGTAATCTGGTCATATAGCACATCATCTAGAGTTTGGAAAGTCAGCTTGTTTAGACAACAATTTATCTTGATACCCATATTTGTGCAAGAACGATGACACCAGTTGTGTTCCACTGCCAGAGCCATGGGATTTTTCTGTTGGCACTGCCAGGGACTAAAGGGAGCTTTACATAGAGTACGGTTTTTTTCATTGTCTTGTTTGTAGTAAAGAAGCCTTTCCAAGTGAGCTGACATCCACCCTTAAATTATTTTGCTGTGTAGAGTGTCTGTGCCTGCTGTATAGTAGGAGACTTCTCATTTCTCATATTGATTTACACCAGGCAGGGTAGTGAACGTACAATTAATAGTTGACTTCAGTGGAAGCCAGCTGTTAGCCCCATAATTTACAATGGGAACAGTTTAAGAAGAATTATACTTGTAGAAACTATATTTTTGGGTTTTAAAGGTCAAGTCTGTCTTCCACTAAGGTTCTTGGAGACCCTGATGGTCTAAAAATAATGCTGTGTGCTGATGCATACGAGTTGCACGTCTTACTGTAAGAATGACTTTTATGAGACACATGATCCTTAGCATAGGAACTGGTATTTTCCCCCAGTCCCAGTCAGAAATGGTACTGGTAAATCTGCACATCTACCTCCAGCTTCAGACCTGAAAGAGATCTGAATTCCCATGGCACCAATCCAACAAAGTTTTGTTTCAGAAAGACACTGATGCCTATGTTTACATCTTACTGGAGTTCAGCATATGCTTTTAGCTGCTTCTGCTTTCCTGCAAGGAGGGCATTCAGGGGCATACCAGAGGAATGGCAACGTCAGACTCAGCAGTGCCAACGTGAGAACAAACTTGCAGAGGCTTAAATAAATGTCCTTCTCTTCAGAGACAATGAGCAACTGCAAACGAGCAAAGCTGCTGCTTTTACCTCTTACTTTTTCAGGGTCTAAGGAGCTAAAGGTAATGTTTTTAAGGACACCTGGGTAAACCACAGCCTCCCAGCTCTTCAGCACAGCTGAAAACCCTCTGCCCAGCTCCAGAGCAGGGTGTAAGGGTCCAGGATGCAGCATTACTCCCTGCACTGCCATTTCCATAGGAAAGACCTGGACGTATGGGCCAGAAAGGTGCTCATGGGCAGTCCAGTCAGACCCCAGTGCAGAGCCTTCATTGCCCAGCACCATTCAGGTACCCCCTGCAAAACCAGCATCGTGACTTTTCAGCAGTCTGCCAGTTAAGAGTTCTCTCTCCTTGGGTGTAACCCAAATACTCCCTGGATGTGACGTAGGTACTGTACTTTTGTGAAGAAACAGCCATACTAATTACCGTGTTGCATTATTCTTCCACGTATTTTCTCATCTATGCAAAGAAAGAATGAAATCCATTTTGCATACAGCAGAAGCTATATGTGTGTGCTTATGCACACGTGTGTTTCTATGCTAACAAAGATATTTACATTCACAGATGCCCATTTGCATATTCACAAGAAAGAAAGGCAGAAAAAGCCAGGAAATTATTAGCAAGCATGGTAGCAATAGCCGGCTGAAGACAGAATAGTGCCAGTGCTGTGTTGCCAGGATGATCTCAAACCCAGATGCAAAGTCAAGTTCCCATTCCAAAGCACTTTGCAAGTATCAGCTGTTAACTGCAAAAACACCTACTGCAATAGTACGGTATCGTATTATGGTTTAGAGAGATGCAGGTAGCTGAAATGAGATGAAACACAATGCTTTCCAAGGCATGCATGTGACGGTATGCTCTTCAAACCCTCTCTTCAAGCCCTGCTTACAGGAGGAGGCGAGTCACTGGCCTTGCTGGAAATACTGGGTATTCCCCTGCTGTCTGCACAACGGAAACCAATACTCATTTCCCAGCTATTAAACCAAGCCGTGCTGAGCAGCTCATTTCTGGGCTGCTAAGCTGAAACAATGCATACTTTGTATTGCTTCTGTTTAAATACTGTTTGCGGGGAGGTGCCGAAATAAATCCACGCAGAGCAGTTCAGCTTCGTGGCCAACAGACTAATATATTGACGGAGCCTTCCTGAATATAGCGGGTCAAATATTAAACAGCATTTAATTCGCTGATGCCCTTGAAGCTAAAACATTATTTCCACGTGTTGTCATAGCAGAAATCCATCCTACGTGGTCACACGTTAATACTTTGTGTCTGCTTTCTGCAGCCCCTGTGAACGGAAGCATTAGGAAGTTAAATGCTCTGCACTGCAAACAAACTGGCCTCCCTTCCCAGGTCTGATAACCTAAAGGGTGCCATTACTTCACACATTCTTTTTCCCCCGGTGTCACACACTCTGCAAGGACTATTGAAAAGAAGATAAGAGAAGAATGTGCCTTTGGCAGGATTGAAGGCCAATACCCTACACCTAGGAAATGAAACCTGGGAGACTTTCAGGAGTTGTCAAAGAAAACCCACTGATCCCAAGCTCCTTTACAAGCCTGTTCCTGGGCAACTTCTAATTCCAGGGGTTTTAATGTGGAAGATAAGATGCCTGCATCCTCCCGAAGGATCTGTCACCCATGACAATGAATTGAGGCCAGGCTTTGGTGTTCCCTGAAGCAGCTGATTGTTTAAACAACCTCTTTGTGAAGCTATTTCTGGAGCTGGGAAGAAGATGAAGTCCTGCCAAGGAGGTCTGAGCAGTACCTGAAGACTTTTAGCCTTATGTGGTAGTCTCAGAAGTGCTGGAATCCTTGCAGGAAGTTTGACATCAGTGCCTGCTTCGTGCCTGCTTTGTGGCTCACCCCAGCTAGGTTTGAACCCAGGGCTTGTCCCCAGGCAGGCTGCTTCTGCTTCAGAGTGGTGAGATATCGGATCAAGCTGCCCAGGGAGGTGGTTGAGTCCCCATCCCTGTGTGTGTTTAAGCATCCAGATGAATGTGGTGTGGCGCTGGGGGATATGGTCTAGGGGTGAACTTGTAGAGTAGGGTTAATGGTTGGACACGATGATCCCAAGGGTCTTTTCCAACCTAAATGATTCTGTGATTCTGACTAACGCAGGGCTGGGAGGGTAACCTGGCCTCACAACTGATGCACTAGAAAACATGAAACCAGTAACAGCGGGGCTTGTTTTATACTTGGCTTAACAAACAGAGTTTATGCTTCACGCAGCACCCAACCCAACCCACCCAGCTCTTTGGCTGTGGGGCACCACACCATCATCAGTTTTGGCAGCAGCTTGAGCCTCATCAGTGACCCACAACTTTGCAAGAACGACTTTTCTCCAACACATTTACTATTTCTGTAGCAGACTCAGCAATACTTCCATTGCCCTGAGCCTGTGGACAGGGGTTTAAAAACCCAAGCAGAACAAATCCTACCAAGCCCCCATGGCTCTGGGGAGGTGGTGCCTGGGTGTTTACATGGGTGCTCTCTGCTGCTACCCACCAGGATCACGCAAGGCTGTGGGATGGCTAACGGAGCCAAGTGCAACAGTCAGAATAACAAACAGAGATTCCACAGGATTAAAAGAAAAGAGTTTCTCAGAGTTAATATTAGGATGAGCAGCACACTGGGTCACAGGCTGAGTTAACCCAGAAAGAGTAGTGTAGGGTTTCAAATAACTTTTCCAGTGCCTGACTACAGCTGAATGCCCCTGCTGTTTGGGGAAAAAAAATGTGTGTCCCTGCCATTTATGTTGTTTTGGTTTTCTTTGTTTGCGTGTTTAATAGTTTTGATCATTAAAGAGTTTAAACCTTAAGGCAAAGGGGAGAGCCAGTCTCCCCATCGACTTTGTGGGATTTTATATCAGCCCAGCTGGATGAGAAAAGGTGCTGCTTGCTCACTAGCCCCATGCTTATAGTGTCAGCCTCTGGGAACGAGCATCGTTAAAGGATTGCCCATTAGGCTGCGGGGTCTGGTTGGAGAATGAGGAAGGACGCACCTGGACCCTCACTCCTCTGCTTTGACCTACAGCCCTAAAAAAATCCAGCCCTAGTTCTGCTTGACAGGTAGTAGGAACATGAGAAGAAATTCTTTCAGTGCTGTGAAAGGTTTATATCAAGAAGAGGAAGTTGGACAGAAAAGCAACCTGGTCAAGAAAGACCCTTATCAGTTCTTCTGTTGCCCTCTTCAGAGGTGGTTGCTTTGGGGCACAGGTAAGAGATAGCAGAAGTGCTGTGTCAACAGGAGGTTGCTTGCTGCATCCAGTGGATGCTGAACCAACTGCTGTGTGCAGGTTCATCTCAGAGAGGCTTCCCTTTGAGTAGGAAAATGAGACATGCTGTGGTTCTGTCTTTCCAAGCCAGCTGAAAGATTTTGCATGGGTTTTCTAATCATTAATAATCATTATGATCATGATTATTTTATAATCATTGACAGTGAGAACAGAGGGATTATCAAAGGAAAGGGAGTTCCTTGCAAATGAGTTCAATAACATCAACTTAAACCAAGAACTCCTGCACTCCAGTTCAAAGCCTGTGGCTCATTCATTGGATGCATTGATCCAGTTAATGTAAAGCAGACTTGTTTAGAAAAGTATGAACAAAAAGCCAAAGTTTTGGTGTGTATGTTGTTACCCTTTATTTGGGGATTAGGCCTTTTTTTTTCAGGCACTGCAATCATGCTACTTGCCTCTTTCATTGATAGTTTTAGGTTCTTGACTGATCTTGCTCCGGATCCTATTTTGGGGCTTTTGGGTGATTTAAACAAACACGTGATGTAAGACTGCTTCTTCTCAGAAGTCCAACCTATGGTAGGATGCTTGGCTCTACTGGTCAAGCCTTGAAATGGTTAAACTGCCATTTTTTCTGCAGAGAAGCCATGCAAATTCACAGCAGCACATCACAGATAGCCTCTGAGGTGCACAGCGTTCAGGTATCAAGTAAAATTAATCCAGACATCCCCTTACCTATACCAAGGAGAGGTACACCTCTGCTCCACTACTGCTTCTTAGAGTCCAGGGGATAAATTTTACCACTTGAAAGAAATTTTATTTTCTGTGGCCGTCGCTCAGACTGTTGCATGATCACCTCCTAGAACTCCCTGGACTTGGCAGAATTACGAGCACCGTACTTTCAACAGAGCAACTGTTCTTAAACAGTTTTCCTGACTGCATTAGGCATAAAGAGTAGTTGCTTCTATCTAGGGGTCGCTAACCCTCATGGAAAGCCCTGGGTGATTTCATCTGGATGCAACCAGCAGAGATGCACAAGGACTTTAAAGGCCTCCACAGAAAGCACTCGACAGGAGGGGCTGAGTTCTCCAAACCACCTTGTGATATGGTGAAGGGGGAAACATTTCACAGATTTTAATGACCCACATGCTGCATCCTCCTCAGCTCCTCCCAGGGCTTGCCTCACATATCTGAGAGCAGAGCCCACAACCCTGGCTGCAGGCTTGAGAACTGGATGACTCCCAAAGATTCCCAAATTCCGGCCAAATATTTGCTGAATATTGGATTGACATGAAATTCATGTCAATCTCACATGAAAATTTTGGTTAACATTTGGTTAGTACTTTTCAAAATGCTCACATTTTTATTTCTTTAATTAGAAACATTTCTTTAGCACCTTTTTCATTTGACTACAAAAAGCCCGATAGTGAATTCAATATTTAATTTTTGGTCAAGCAAAATACTCTGCTCAATCCCACAAGACTTTTGATAGATCTTCTCATCCGCTGAAAAACAGAATACCCTTGTTTGTTGACTAATCCAAAAAAACTTTTAATTCATTTTAATTAATTTAACTAATCCAAATTAACTAACACTTTCAATACAGGGAAACTGAAGGACGACTAAGCGCGTGGTTTACCTACAATACTTACTCCTGCAAACAGCCCTTTTGGAAGGGAAACTGAACAGGGAAGTCCAGAATCTTTGCATTGTGCTATGTCAGATTCATTTGGCTTCCTTCAATTTCATTTTTTTTTTGCTTTCTTTTTGCCCTGAATTTGAGCTGCTTGCAGGTGGAACCTCACACACACACACACAGGCACCATCAGCACCCTTCACATAGCCCAGATAATTCACGCCAGGTCCCCGTGTGTGGCTGGTAAAGGACTAAAATCTGAGTCACCTGCTGGGTAAAGAAAACTACAGGCAAAGACCCGACAAACACAAAAATCACAGCAGGGAGCCGGAGAGAAGTGAGATGAGCCCAGCCAACAATCCCTTCCTGCGAAGAGCTGCTGAGCCTTGGCACCCCCCCCCCCCCCTCCACGTTGCGAAGACAAAGGGCAGCGCGGGCAGGACACACTAACAAGGGCAGTGATGACCAGGGAGCCGCCGGCTGCGGATCCCACCTCCAAGGCAGGAGTTTTCCCTCTCTCCCTTTGCTTTTTCAAGATTGATTTTCTTCTGATGGCTCAATTGTTGTTCATATTGTAGCATCAATGCTTCCCCCCCGCCGACTTACAATTGATCGGGGCGTACGTCGCCTCCTAACCCGGGGTTTTCTTTCTCCTTGGCATCCACCCTTTCTCTTTGCTTACCAGAGGAGAAATACCCCCAAAAAATTTACCCCGGGGGGTTTTTTGTTAATCCCGTTTGTTCATTTTGCTTTCTCCCCTGGCAACAAAAGAGTTGTCAAAAGTAATGTTTATAATAATTTAACGGATTATTTGCTTATTAGATATTAATCATTCTGCTGTGGCTGGGGTCCGTGCTGGTGCTCCTCTACTAGAACAGCGATTCTGATCTCAATTAGATTATGTCTCTCTCCTTTACCTCCCCATAAATCATTCCGGCAAACTGAAATTAACAGCTACTGGAGCGCATTAATAATCTGCCTCACACATTGGAAAATGCATTAGCCGGAACCCTCCCATCACTCTGACTGTTAAGCACATCATTTTGTTTATGAAATATAAACATTTCATGGAAGAGCTCTCCCACATTTCTCTGGGCCTCGTGACAGCTAAAATGATTGCCCACAATTGCCAGTCAGTCAAGCGCCCAAATAAAGTTTGTTTAAAGCCACGGTTCTGTGACCGCCCTATTTTCTCAGGCATTAAAAAAAAAAAACAAAACACAAAATAAAACCCCTGCATTTAAACAAAAATTCCCTTTATCCAGAGGAAAAAAAAGGAAAAAGAACAGCGGTGTGTCTGACGGAATGGTACGGAGTTTTAATATTCAGCTCTGAGGTTTCAATATTCAGTTTTGCTTCACATAGGAGGAAGTACTGCCAAATTCCTTGCGAAAGAAAGCTCCAGAATAATTAATTTGAGGATGATCTAATCAAAGCATTTCACTTCTGACAAATGGACATTTCGATCAGCATGCTGATTCATGCCCCAGCTTGAATTTGAAAAGCTCGGCATTGAATTTTATCATTCCAGAAATTAAAATGAAATTCTTAATTTTATTTTTCTATAGCCGAGATTTATATATCCAAGATTTAGATATATATATTTTTATATATATTTATATATGTATATTAAAAAATACCTGCACATTACAATAAAACACCCCCCCCCCCCC
>JANVCC010000167.1:1664899-1704360 GCA_025345505.1 Todiramphus chloris collaris | reverse complement strand
AAAAAAAAAACAAAAAAAACACAACACTTTCACCATGGTGCTTTTTCCACCCATCTACGATTTGCAAGATTTGCCACCAGCCAGGAGTTTGGGATTTTTTTTTCCTCTCTTTTACCTGTGTGTCTGTGTCTGAGGAACACAGGCAGGCCCACAGTGATGGCATTTCTCCCTTTCTGGCAAGTGGGAGTCTTCTTCAGATCATAGATTTCATTTAATCTTGGAGTTCCCCCCCCCCCCACCATATGTTGAATATATTGATAACAGCACTCCCATAACCCAAAAGGTTTGATGTTCAGCTACTGCTAGACCAGAGAGACTAAATTAAGCAGCAAAACCCAGTGAATGCACCGTTGAAATATATCATTAAGTCTTACAGGGGCTTTAAATTGACATAGGCAGTTTACAAGGAATTTCTGTCCATCCCCATGGAACAACACCAGCAGGATAGGACCTGCTGTATAAATCACAGAATCAGAATCATTTAGGTTGGAAAAGACCCTTGGGATCATCGTGTCCAACCATTAACCCTACTCTACAAGTTCACCCCTAGACCATATCCCCCAACACCACATCCAAGCGACACTTAAACACATCCAGAGATGGGGACTCAATCCCCCTCCCTGGGCAGCCCATTCCAATATCTCACCACTCTTTCCGTGAAGAGTTTTTTCCTAGTGTCCAGTCTAAACCTACCTTGTCTCAGCTTGAGGCCGTTCCCTCTGGTTCTGTCACTAATTACCTGAGAGAAGAGACCAGCACCAACCTCTCTACGATGTCCTCTACGAGCCTCCTCTTCCTCAGACTAAATGAAGACATCCCACCAGCCTCTACCAAACAGCCAGAGACACCACTTGAAGATAAGCCAACTAATAGTACGGGCACCACTTTCAAACTCCTGATCTGACAATGAGCATGAAAACTGCAATTAAAACCCCAATAAAATTGTTAGACAGCTTTATTGGCTGGGAGGGGGGACACAACAAATATCCACCCATTCTTTCATCTGTATCTGGGGCAGAAGTATTCAAGGCTTAGACTGCCCAAGCTTCTTGCTTGGACTCTGATCTAGGAGGTCCTCTCCAACCATGATTATTCTGTGATTCTGTGAAATGTGTGCCTGCCCTACACTTGGGCTTCTCCCAGAAGCCGTGCCCTTGGCTGGACCAGGGTTCCCGTGAGTGCAGCTGCTCAGGTATTGGTATGAGAATCAAGTTTGTGACTGTAAATTCCTGGGGTACTGGCCAGGTTGTTCTTGCCAGGCTGCGTTCGGCTGTGACCTGATAAACAATAAATAATTGTAATGAATGGCAGTATTTTTTATATACAGGAATGAGCCCGTTTAAGATTTAGCTGAGTTTTGTTTATTATTCTCAAAATGCATTCACAGCATATAGAGTAATGTCTCCAGAGGGCTGTTCTGCCACGGAATATTATGCGACTCTCTATCAATAAATGACACAGCCTTTTACATGCTTTAAGTAAAAGAAATAATTGCTGCTCCTTGTGGAGTTAGGCAATTAATTGCCTAATTATTTTGTTAAGTGTCACTACTAAAAGAAAAACATTACCGGAGCTTTATGGGCAAACTCTCATCTGAACTGAGGGTGAAATTACATATATGCTATATATCTGTACCACACTCAAAAGTACTGAACTCTAATAAAAATGTCTTTGACTTGGGGAAAACCAAATTTGTTTCCTGATCAGTAGCTTGGTCTAATTTTTCCACACTTATATTTTCCTTGCCTCGTCATTTCTGACCTCTCCCAGGTTTCCTCCATGGTGCTGACATGGATCTTGGCAGAGCCAGGCTAGGAGGAAGGCAATGGGTGACTTGAGCTTTTGTCTTGGGGCCTTGGAGCTCCATGGACGTCTGCACACGCCACAAAACACGTGTTGTGATAAGAAGCAAGGAACTGTAGCACTTGGCAAGGTAAATAAGTGTACGGCACCCTTCCTAGCACAGATTTAATGCTGGAGCACAGATTTAATGCTGGACCCCAGATTTCAGGGTGCTCGATACCTCAGGGCAAGTCAAAGTACTGCTATGACCTATTCACTCCCTGGAGGGATGCTGTCTCATGTCTCTCTCCCTGTAGTGAGGATGTCTCATGGATCTCTCCCACGTTATCAAACTTCCTACAGTAAGGGATAAAAAGGAAGCTGTGATCTGTGCCCTTGCAACTGCTGCACCAGGGACCTGTCAGCTTCCAGGCACCTCACAGCAAGTTCAAACCCAAACTACAAACTCCTTCTCCCAGCGTAGCTGTTTTTCTTTCAGAACGCACAAGTTCCTCTGCTCACCTGACAAAAAAGGCTGGGATGAAGAAAAAGAAACCCAAAACATAGACAAGCAATGCTACCTTAACTTAAAAATTTGAGTCCCAGACTCTCCATGGTGGTACAAACCTGACTGAATGGGTCCTGACCAGCCCTGCCTATGGCAGGACCTCTGGCATACCCCCCTCCTGCCTCCTCTAATTTTTCAGTTGCTGTGAGAAGGGATCCCAGAGGCTTTTGTCCCCTTTGTCAGAAACTACAGTGTCAGGGTCACTGTGCATGGCCAGAGTGGTAGGCATCTCCCCGTCTGCTGAGGATGACAGAGACCAGGGTCCTGGGTTAACAGGACTACACCAGGCACACAAGCCATGGCTGCCCATGTGTTTGGACACTGATGCCTGTGGCTACGTGCAAAATTTCTTCAAGGAATCCAAGAGGTTCATCTCCCAAGCAAGGGAGGTGAAAAGGAAAGTAGGGGCTGGAAGAAATGGGAATGCCCACAAAGCTTTCCTGTAGCCCTCCTGTGAGAGCCCCTGGAAGCACCAACAGCCTGCCCAGGGAGGTGGTGGAATCACCATCCCCAGAGGGGTTCAAAAAATGTCTAGATGTGTCACTTCAGGACAGGGTTTGATGGTCCTGACAGTATTTAGTAGACGGTTGGACTTGATGATCTCAAAGATCGTTTCCAACCTTAATGATTCTACGGAATTCCACACCTCACCAAACCCAACTTTCCCCTTGGGCACTCTTCAGGCTGGAAGAGTCAGCCGGGCCCGTGAACCCAGCCTGCAGTTATTGAGAGGGCTTATGGAGGACTCTCTCATATAATTATCTTCATAAACCCATCAAGCTTCATCTTGAAGCTGGCCAGGGCTCAGTTCCTTTTTTTCCTATTAGAAGGCTCTTCCAGTGTCTCGTTCCTCTGCTGGTTAGAAATAATGTAATTGCTTTAAATTTATTCACAGTCAGCTCAAAGCCATTTGTTCTTCTGCCAATATTGTTCTCGAGCTCAAACAGCTCTTCCTCGTTGTGTAATGGGCGGCAAATTTCAGGGTCTCTGAACCCAACGTTTGGGGCGTATAAGGATCAGGCCGAGGCCAATGGCAGCAGATAGGGAGGCTGCACAATGAGACAAACCTGGTTTGCTGTGCTGTCATCACCCTTAGCCCACATGACCAGGTGCCACCTTGTCACTTGTCTAAAGCTGGCTTAGCTCTAGTTCCTCCCAGGAAACAAGTTTCATCTGAAATTCGGGGGGGAAATTTTAAGTTGGACCTTAGTGCAACGAGAGGCTATTTACCCTAATGAGTCCATTGCTCAAGGAGGAGTGCTGGGAAAAGCTCACTACCACTTGTAGCATTTCATCTGAAGCCCCACACTTTAAACATTATAATATGGTCAATATGGGGCAGACATCAGCACTGTTCCATCTCCACCTAAACTCAAGTCAAATGCTTTTTTCCACAGCCTCTTAATGCTGGGTGTAAGACAAGCAGAGGCTCAGCTTGTCACAGTCTGTCCCCTCTAACAGCCACCCCCATCTACTCCTTCCTATAGTCAGCTTATAGTTCCACAAGTAGCTCTTGCTTCGTGTTGATTTTCCTTCCCTGAGATCTGCACGAAGCTTTTGAGAAATGGCTGGCACTTGATGTTTATCAAAGCTTTTCTCTCCCTACGTAGGAGAAAGTATGAGGAACATATTTCATGACGGAGTGGGTTTCTACTTAACAGGACAAAATGAAAGCCAAGCCATAGATCAGCCTAATATGTCAGAAGAGAAAAGAGTTTGATTTATTGTAAACAATATCCAAGTTAGGGGTGAGAAAAAAAAAATAAAAGCACAATGCTAGAAATTGAGATCCTGATTTAGGAAAGTACTCCAAGGTGTGCTTAAAAATCAAGCATGTACTTCAGTCCTACTGAAGCTAAAGGATAGAATTGTTTTTTTCCATTAAAAAGATTACAAAAAAATAATAAAAAAATTTAAAATATATCTTTTATTTAGACAACTTCTTTGGTGTTGCACTTCTTGCTATCCACGTCACGGTAACGGAGACGGTGCGGCATTTTACCCCCCTTGTGAAATATTGTGGAAACACACCTAGGACAAAATGCAACTTCACAAATATTTTCTGGGCTGCATTCCCACCAGGGTAGCAGGAGAGGGGTTGCAGGGCTGCAACACGCACAAGGAGCAGGGTTGAAACCCCAGCGCGTAGTCAGGTTTTTATTGCCCGCTTTGACCCTGAAAGGGTGAGAAGAGCTTTGTGCCTTCTGAAGTGAGCAAACACCAGGGTCACAGAAGAACCGTGGTCATTGTGTTAGTTTTTTACAAGGTAAGGGCTTTTTCCCACAGGAAAAAATTTTGCCTGGAAGTTTCGCCCTTCATCACTGCGCGCGGCTTTGTCAACTGGGATTGTTTACTGGGGAAAACGCAGAGCACGATCTTCATGAAACATGGGTTGGATCACTCCAGCTAATTTTTCCTGTCTGGTGGGGGACTTGAAGGTGTGGAAGACTTTGGTCAAAGTCTCCAACTAAAGACAACAGCTACGACACAGGAACTTTTAACCTGGTATTTGTCAACAAATACAACGGTGAGCCTACGGACAGCAGTGGAGATTTAAAGGGAGTCTATTACAAAGTGCACATAGCAAACCAATTACACTTGCATATAGCAAACCAGCTACCCCTGCCATCAAAATAAACAGGTCTTGAGGTAAACTTCTATTAACTTTTATCAGGATGGGGAATTCGTTACAGTTTATCAGCAAACAGCAACATTATACTAAAGAAGATAACTCAAGTAGGAAATAATTCTTCTAGCTCTGCACAGAACCCAAGCCCAGGATGGAGAAGATGATTTGACATTGAATTTCAAGAGACAAGTTGCAGGCACCTTTCTCTTGTCAGGCAAGACTCTGAGGGTTGTTTTTTTTTTTCCAGGAGGATATGGTCAGGACACGGTCAGCGTATGAAGGTGAATTGATAAAAAAAGAATGGAAATGACAGAATTAGAACAGCTTCCCACAGCACACACAGAGCAAAATAGGTATTTTAAAAACTTTTACGGTTCTTTTCACCATCTCTGTGGCAGCAGCAAAAGGTGTGATTCACACCCCCTGATATTTCAGCTACTATCTCCCTGTCACAGCAGGAGTTCCTCCAAACAATATTCCCTTGAACACTGCTTGACAGCCACAGAGCTGAAGAGGATGAGAAAGGCAATATCTGGGCTGGGCTTAGACTGGCAAAGAAGGACCAGACGTGACCGTGTCTTTGTCTGCAGCAGCTTAGAGAACAGACCATATCGACAGTACAGACCACGCGAGAGCACTGCTGCACTAACTCCTGTATCTAACGTGCAAATACCTTCCCTACACCAGTCCCTGAGCTTTATACAATGGAGAGCTACAAAGCAAGATAAAAAACCAAAACAAATAATTCACCCGCCCAAGGCAGAGGGGCTCAGTGGACCTCTTCTTCTAACTGTTCCCCCTAAAGGAAGCACCATCAAAACCTTCACCTCAGGATGGCTTTGGCAGCAGAACAACACTGGGAGACCTCCCCAAGAACTCTGCGCTACTTCAAATCTCTCCCACTCTTCATTCCTTCCCCCATGACTACCCTGATTTATCAGGCTCGTTTGGCCTCATATGATTTAATAGGATGGATTTAATTTTTATAATTTTATTTATTTATTTTTTAATGTGTATTGCCAGTGGGTAGGTGTCTCCAGATGTTTAACCAAACTCCTCCATGTGCAGCCTAGGGGGGCAAAATAAGCTTGCTAAGCTGGAACTACGCTTTAGCAGAGAGGCTCATTTAAAGCTAAGCAAGAAATCCATATTCCTACAGCCATCATTACACAAGCAATTACAGTCAGTACCACAGTTCTGGCTCAGGAGACCTCCCTGAGACCTGCAAACACAAGAACGGATTTGGGGCTCGTGACTTTCTGCGCAGTCGTGGAGGAGACTGGGATACCCAGGGGAGCCCCAGGGTTCCACTCAAAGCATTCCACAGAATCACAGAATCATTAAGGTTGGAAATGACCTTCGAGATCAAGTCCAATCGTCTACTAAGTATGATCAGGACCACTGAACCATCTCCTGAAGTGCCACATCTGGGTGTTTGCTGAACCCCTCCAGGGATGGGGACTCCACCCCCTCCCTGGGCACCCTGTTCCAAGGCCTCACCACTCTCTCAGCAAAGACATTTTTCCTGATATCCAACCTAAACCTCCCCTGGAGCAACTGCAGCCCATCTCCTCTTGTCCCATCACCAGTTACCTGGGAGAAGAGACCAACACCCACCTCACTCCAACCTCCCTTCAGGTGGCTGTGGAGAGCAGTAAGGTCTCCTCTCAGCCTCCTCTCCTCCAGACTAAGCAACACCAGCTCCCTCAGCCTCACACATGTTCTCCAGACCCCTCACCAGCTTCATTGCCCTTCTCTGGACTCGCTCCAGCACCTCAATGGCTTTTTTATCCTGCGGTGCCCAAAACTGAACCCAGTGCTCAAGCTGTAGCCTCACCAGCGCCCAGTAGCGGGGCTGTCCCATTTAACATGCAGTCGTTAGGCTGAAAGGGACACTGGGCACCAATAAACACCCTGACTTTACCGTGAGATGCACCAGTGGCCCAACCACTACGGAAACCATCAGCCCACCTCAGCACTTAGGGGTTTGCGGCCACGTAACTCCAGCAGTGTTGGGAAACAGAATCACAGATTCAACAGCATTGGGACAGCACAGCTTTGTCACAGGCTGCATGGCGTGTGCGTGCCATGTGCTTGGGCACGGCCAGCCATGCAATTGCCACCCCGCCACGCTTCTTTTGGCTGCTGCAAACTGAAACCCTGAGAGCAGAGTTGAGGAAGTAGTTACGGCATAATTTTCAATTGCTGACACTGCCAGGCTAAGCACTGCATGCTAAAGTTTATGATGTGTAATGCCTTTGGGCTACCGCGGCCCCAATTTGGACAAACCTGCCATTAACACCCGCGTGGCAGTTATTTTACTGGGGGTGACAGATTGTGAGGTAGGGAGAGTAATTCAGACTATTACCCAGGTGAAGGCATGAAAGCTCAGTGATATATGAAGACCACTTAAATTCATTGTATCTTGTACATCACATCTTTGATAGATTATAGCTGTGGCATTAAAATGGAAATGGTTTCTCTGAGGCCTGACAGGGGCTGGGGTGACCTGTGACCTCCCTCTGAGGAATGTGACTGACCGAATTATCAGTTAAGAGAAAAATCTATGGGGAATAGACTCACAGTGATGGAGAATCCACCATGCATATATATATATTTTTTTTTAACTTTTGCTTTGATTGAAAGCTGCGGTACTCAAGCATTCCCCCCCCCCCCCCCCCCCCCCCTCTCCCTTTCCTCCCCTCCCCCCCCCCCCCAGCCAATCCCAGACTCCTCCACTCCGATTCCAGATCAGCCGGGCCCCCAATATTGATTGAAAAATTGTTATTAGAGATAGTAGGTCTTCCTGCATGCTGCCTACTGATTTAATTTGGAAAACATTTAATTTTATGAAGCGGTAAATGATAGTGGCACGCTCTCTCGTGTTAGGGAGCAGCTGGCTCTTTAGCTGTTCGCCGTCACTACTCCCAGGTGTCCTCTTTGCAATCATGTGTTCCCTTCCCCTTTGCTTAACAAGTTATTTCAATTTCTAAACGAATGCTGAACAAGAGAAAGACAACATGCAAATTGAGATCCCAGCCGCCATTCACACATGAAAAAGTTCCCCTGGAATTCCCTCAACTCTGCCCGGCCCTCCCGCCCTCCCTCTGCATCTGTCAGGAAAAAACAGAGCCCTTGTTCTCATCAGATTGTTTTTACCAATGACCTGACACCACCATCTATAATTAATTACATCATTTACATTAGACTATTGACTAAACAAATACATAAATCATAGGCAGAGTCAATAGACGCAGACATATTTAATCATGTTCTAAATAATGATTACTGCTCCCATAATGCAATAATTATTTTCAGCAGCTGACTTGAATTAATCTTCTGTCAAAGTGCCATCTGAAAGTAAGAGCACGGACCACGATGAAGATGAAGGCCCCTGCCCTGGTGATGGAGAAGCTGACTAGCACTTGGTCTTCACTCTCTCTGTCTCCCAGCCTGCCTCTCTGTCCCCACAAGGTCTGCAGGTGGGTTCCCAGAGGATGCTCAGCACTGCCCAGCCAGTGCCCACACCTCCCCTCCACTCCTGGGAGCCCCTGCTGCCCCCCCAGCACACTGAGCATCCCATGGGACCAGCCTCAGCACCCCGTTGACTCCTATGTGACTCAGAGCTCCTGGCAGGCAAAAGATGCCCTCCCATTTACTCCAGTGGGTGCCCAGCACTGTCCCTGTGCACCTTGCGGGATCGGGGCTCTGCTCAGACACCCTTGTGTCCATCCTCCCTCCTCTCCATCCAGAGGAGCCTGGTTTGCAAGGTGCTGAATGCGCCTGAAAAACCAGACCGACGTGACCCCGTGAGTAGATGCCGCTCTCCGCAGAGGCTAACGCAATTAGGGCGAATTTAACTCTCATTTACTTAAAAGCATTTCAAAAGGCATTTCATTAATTTGCAAAACACACATCTGGTCCATCGCGCCGATCTGCCTGGCACGCTTCGACCGTGGCGTATTTTCCAAGGGCCTCGAGATTGGTGCTGTGGTCCTCCCCCCTTGTTTCCTCAGTAGCCAAAAGCACCCTTCCCAGCAAAGCCCATCCAAGCCCCATCTCCCCAGGGGATCCTGTCCCCAGCAGGTAGGGTACGGTGCCATGACAATGGAAGCAGAGCCTTTTACTGGGGAGAAAGGGTCTTAATCATTACAAGGGCTGCTATGGTGCTCAGTAGGTATCCTTGGAAGAGGGGAAGGGAAAATTCCACATCCAGAATAAGTGGCATCAGGAAAAGATAACCCAGCTTTAATACTGGGAATCTCCCAAGGAGTTGAGCCCGTCTTGGACACGTTTCCCTGCTCAAAAACTCAGACCTTGTGGGATGACAGCTCTGTGTGAGAGAAGCAGGGAAAAGGATTTCAAGCGGGGAGAAGTTTGGGTTCTACTGGGGTTCCAGCAGAAAAATAGAGCATATAACCAAGAAGCTTGTCTAAGGAACCAGTTAAACTACTCTATGAGGTTATAACGATGTCTTTCTCTTTTTTTCTTTAACTGCAATTTAAATGAACCATAAACTCTGACCTGAATTTAGGGGGAGTTCTCCAAGTTGGAGCAGGCACAGGGGTGGTTTTGGAGAGGGAGAAGAAATCTTTGAACAACTTTCCTTCTCCAACTATTGACTAGATTAACAACCCATTGGTTAATGAGCTATCTTGATAACCTGTAGCTTGATAAAGCAGGACTGCACTCCAGGCAACCACAGGCTCTACAGTCGTTTTCCCATATTGCTCTTCCCTGGGACAGAATTTATTCTGCACGCTGTGCCGGACAAGGGTTTAACAGTTCTGGAAGAGACAGTCTCCTGCTTCAGGTCCTATCCAGCTTCTAACAGAAAGGAGTTAGCACAGCTCTAAACTGCCCACCACATAGTTTGTTTCCTGGCTTCTTGCATTCTCAAGATACTACACCCAGTAAGTTTGATCCCCTTCTTCTGCTCCCAAGGGGGAAGGAAGTGCAATAGTGAACACCAGGTAATATAAGGCATAGAAATGTCCAGGAAGTTCAATTGTAAAAATCAAAGCCTCCATTCTTTTCCTAAAATAAAATAATAACAGAAAAAAGGCAAATTTAAACTCTCAGGTTTTTTATTTCTCAAGCAGGAGGTATTTACACCATAGGCTACTCAATAACACCATCATTATATATGTAGGGCTGATTCTTCCTATCAATGCACACCGGTAATAACAGAAATCTGAATCTGCCTGAGAAGATGTAATGAACAGCATTTGGAATATAGCTTAGTATTCATAGGGCTTCACAACAGAGCACTTCTGACTGCTCTTCTAAAATAGAAGAATTGGTCAGACTACACTGAAATATTAATGAAGGATAATGAAAAAACAGCCATCAATGACAGTGTTATAGGTTGGTTAATATTGTATGACGAGTGTGTTATAACCATAAATAAACAATAAGTATAAATGATAGTGAATATAAATAATCATTAATACAAATAATAAAATAGAAGCTCAAGAGGGCGATGTGATAGAATAAGGACAGGCATCAGCTCCTGAATGGTTTTCCTTCCTACTCCTGGGTCTCTCAAGCAGCTTTCAGAGCCAATATTGTTATTCTCTGCTATCAAAACCAGGACAAAGCCGGATGCTGCTCCTTTCTCTTTCAACACACATTGATAGCATTTCAATGATTGCAAGAAAATAAAATAAAATAAAAGCAACCTTGACCTTCTAGCGGGTACAAACTTTAAACGGGCCATGGGCACAAAAGGAACACACCAGAAGAATGTATTGCCCATAATGTTATTTTCACCCCGAAAGTGAAAGGCAGGAAGTTCCACGAGCCATCTGTAATTGAAGTTGGCTTCAATGCAACCTTCAGCCTCAGGCTTTAGTCATGGGGCGGGAGGGGAAATGCTAAAATAGGTTTATTGGCTGTACGTGTAAAACAGTAAATGCAGAGACAATAGTGAGAAATCTTCCAAACAATGAAAACAAGAGATAAAAACATTCCTGTGGCTAAACAGCCTGAGCTAGGTAGGGACATCAGAGGTGCAGATGCACCCTCTGGGTTTGGTCTTACACAAGAGAGGGGGGCAAGTCGCCCCGTTCTTCAAATCCCTTTTTCCATTGGCATAACAGGAACAGAAAATTCCTTGTCTCTCTACATTACAAGCTTTAATAAGAAGCAATTCAGCATCGATGAAAACAACAAAGCCAGCAGAAACGTTGCACGCGGCAGCAGCCGCACAATGCTGGATCACCAGTGTCACCCTTGGGAAACGTTCTGGAGTCACCCTCTCCTTAAACTGGTGCTCAGTGTTAACTGGGCATCTTGACAAGCAACCCGTAGAGAGCTTGAATGATTGCCCTAAGACTGTGCAGATGCCTGCACGTGGGAAAAGGTGGAATCCTCCCATCATGGAATTCACATTTGCTCCCTGTTTACATGATGCCTTTGGGATTTATCTTATCTAAGTAACCTGCTGCATCACACTCAAAGGCCATGCCTTAATGACCCAATTATTCCTGGGCCTTTGAACCCATTTGCTATCTTGGCCACTCTTCTGGTCCCCCTACCAAGCTGAACATATTTGTGAACAAGGAGATGGTTGTTGAGAGGCTGTGGTGCAGATGGAGACTTTCTCAGGGAGGTGCCTTGTCTAAAGTAGCTGCTCCAAGCCCATTAATCAGAGACATGACTGAATTCAGACGAGAACTGCCCCGCTGAGAAGCAAATTCTCCTTCAGTGCCCAGGTTCCTCCTCACTAACAGGCTTTCCCATGCCAGGAGCATGTAAAGCAGCCAGCAGCACATTGGCCACACTCGTCCATGTAGCACTACCCGGCACTCAGGTGCTGTGTCAAAAAAAAGTAAATATTCTCTAAAGAACAGGAATCCCAGTGACTCTTCAACTAGCCGAATGAATCCCACACATCTTTTTTTTGTCACTTCCCTTTTTGCTGTGTCAGGGTTAAAGTATCTCCACTTCCCAAGTCCTATGCATAGCTCTGTTCTATTTCCCCACTAAGTTGCCATCTTGAGATGCCAGTTTGCCAAGTCCACCTGCCACACAGACCTGTTGTCACACTCCTGGTTTCTTCCATGGTGATGATCCCTGAGCGCTTAGGGTCAAATGCTTTTATTTTATTTTATTTTTTTTGGAAGCAGTTTTTATTTGATGTGTTGTTGAAAAGATTGTCCAAGATTGCCCCCCAACCCCTCCAAACAAATCCTTAGTCATTTCTTTATAAACCCGGCTCCAGAATGACATTTATTAGGGATGTCTTCTCCTTGATTGGTTTGGTTTTACAACAACTAGATTTTTAAATGACTCCTCCACCAAGGTTTATGGGTTTTTTAAAGCCAGAAGAGAAGTCACAACCAAGCACCTGTTATTACTGGAGATAGTGGCCAAGAGCTGGAGAAATCTCGCCTTCCTCTCACTTGAACACAATTCTGGGGGAATGGTTGCTCGCTGGTGTAAACAGCAGCATGGATATGAGCTCATAGCCAGCCCCAAGATCTTCAATAAAGAAATAAGGCTAAGTTATTACAGACAGAGGTAAGTAGCCAAGCGATACTGTTATTTATAAACTTTTGTTAAGTCTGTCATTTTTAGCTACGCTTAAAAGCAACCTTTTAAAATGATGTTTCAGGAACACAGTCAACAGCAAGGCTGGATGGTCTTTGGCTTGATTAGATTTTACTCCCTTTACCTTGATGAAACGATGCCTTATTAGCATTCCAAAATGAGAGTGTGCTCTAAATGTAAGTGGATTTTAATACAATCTTTTTGAGGAAATGTCAAACTGCATCGGGTACGTCTCCTCCCTGCCCCGCTCCTCTTCCCTGAACAGCAGAGTTCAGCAAGGAACCGTGCCAAAAGAATGACTGAGGGACAGGGGGAATTTCAGAGTCAAGGTAAAAGATGAAAAATAAATTCTGCCAGCACTAAGGTCGACATGGTTCTGCTGTCACCCACTTTATTCGGTGCCTTTCCTTTGGTTTTGTACCAGCATAACCAGTAAGGCTTTGGCTCCACACATTTCTCATGCCTACTCAAATCATACTTAACACCACATGCTAAATGCTGGAGGCTTTGCTGGAGTAAAGTGGTACTAACTGGTGCAGTTGTTTATACAGGCTGGAAAAGTCAACCCAAGCACTTATCCTCTGTTGTGCACCCTGGTTTATTTGGGAGTATGGGAGCTACACGCTCACGGACCTTAAGAGGTAAAAGGGTCCCTGAAAAACTGTCACCCAAAGTCTAGAGTAAAACAAAACTAACCAACCGAAAAAAACCCCAACAAACCTCCCACCCCCAAAAAGCCCAAATAAAAAAAAACCAACCCAAACCTCAAACAAGCAAAGAATACCTGCTTAAATTAAATTAAATATTAACACCCCCTACTTTAGAGTTGTGCCGTGAACGTAATATGTGCACTGTTAATGAACCGCAATTTATTTACACCTCAAACAAAGAGTATCCTCACTGCCCTAAAGTAGTTAAATTGCCCTCTTCCTAGTGAAATTTATTGCCATTTAAACATGCCAAAAGGCCATTCTGCTGGTCATTACAATAATCTATCATTTCTGCAACTGCTGGTATCCTGTGCTGTGGTCAAATTCAATCTGAGAAGGGTCAACAGAATTTTTCCACCAAATGCTTCCCTCTTGCCTGTCATCAATTTACTTTTGTCAACAAAAAGGGCATTACTACCGAATGAAATAGAAGATCCTCTTAAGACCTCTGGCAAACAGCGCAAGCTTCTCTGATGTATCACATCTTTTCTGCTTGCAGATGTGTGCGTGAGTGTGTGTGCTGGGACCATAACTGTACTGAATGTGTAAGCAGGAATTCTCTAGCTTGTCAAGCTCCTTTTACTCCAGTGAGCATTCACATTTCCAACTCCTGCAGATTGTCGCGTGGTTTGGGATTTTGTGCTATGGAAATAGATTTAAGAATAGGTTTTCCATTAGGAAATTATGACTTTATTAGTAACTCAGCTTTTTGCCACATGGCTCTGCCACTTTTCTTATATGCGTGCAGTCAGAGTGCACACCAGGACTTGCTTCACCTCATGTCCCGTCCGTTCGACAGTTATGCGGTTCCAGCTAGAGACAGACAAGGACAATAGAGCTGCTGCTTAGAAAAGCCATCAGATGACATCTGAAAGCTCACTCTGCTACTTCACGCTGCTTTTCCTACTCCTCGAGTCAGAGTGGCTGTCATTTCAGCTGGTAAGGCACAGTGAGTTACTCACTGCACATGGCTGAGGCTGTTAAACAGTCTCACACATGCAAACACACACACAAAGGGTTATGACCACCAGTCCATGAAGAGAAGTCCAACTTTGACCTGCCACTGACTTTTTCCACAGAGTGTTAGGGGTTGGAAGGGACATCTGAAGATCATCGAGTCCAATCCACTTGCTGAGCAGGGCAGAACTAGAGCAGATCATGCAGAAATGCATCCAGACAGGTCTAGAAAGTCTCCAGAGAGGGAGAATCCACATTTTTAAATGGTTAATGTCCCTACTGGGAGCACCACACCAAAAAATGACTTCATAATAAGTGCTGGAGAACTCTAGATCCCATTGAAAGCACAGCTAGACTTGGCTAGCTATCTAAAAATGGGAACAGTCTAGGCCATATAATAAAAATACTACTACTAAAACCCACCACAGTGCCCTGAAATTATTTTTAATAGACCAGTGTCAGGAAACACAAGCCCAAGTTAAGTCAACTCGTTCACTACCATTAATCAGCAACCTCTTTGTGAAACTGAAGGATCCCGAGGTAAGGAAGAGTGCCAAGTATGTAGCTTTGGGGTTTCCTTGTATCAGGAATGCTGTATTACCTTGGTCTTCAAGCAGTTGTCCCCAGATGCTGCCGGGAGATGAGCCTAGGAGAGAAGGCAGGGAAAGGGCTTGTGTGCTGGTTGGAAGAAAAGAGCCTGGAAGTGTTCCTCAGGGCAGGAGGCAAGTAATGGCTAGACAAATGATTGTCAGAATAAGGAGCGTGACTGGCTTCAAGAAACACAGCTCAACAAGCCATTTCAGGACACACTTTCATGCTAGAGGTACTTGCCCAGCACCAGTGGTACTGTTGCATTTTCAGCTGGATTCAACTCATTTTCACCGTGTTTTCAGTTTGTCACTATTTATCCACAGACGTGGCTGTTTGTTCATGTCATCTTCTCTCTCCTCCGTTCTTCTTCCAGGTGGACAACACAGAGGTATCAATCTGGAGTGAGTTTTGGTGCTTTTTTTCCCCATCTTTGACCTCTCTAGGGTGATCATCCAGGAGAAATTCTGTTGGTATTGGTCCCTTTCCAGTGGGAAGTGGAAAAAAAGTCCCACCAAGCCATATGTTTTGATGAACCGCCATACAGACTGAGACACCTTTTTTTTTCCAGTGACTCAAGGAACTAAATTCACAGGTAGGAAAGAACATGTCTTCTCTTGCTGTCAGAGCAAAAAATAATCTCCATACTCCACCCTCTGTCTCCCATGTCATTTCCATGGACAAATGACAGTAGATTTTGCTCAGAAAAGCTCTAACTGATGTAGTGGGGGGGGGGGGGGTTTCCACAGCCAAGTACTTTCCACGTGCCTGCACTAGAAGAGCATTAGGATGAAGCAGACGAGCTAATGTCCAGACCAACTAACAAGGAAGGGTTGGTAAGGGCAAGAGAAATAACATCAAGACAACATTTTTCAGTGAAGAACTACCTGAGCTTTGTCCAGTATTCTTCTTCAGACTGTTTTGCTGTTTGTGACTATGCAATGATCAGATGCTCCTCAGCAGCAGCAGTTGGATGACGGTGAGGATACTGCAGATTTGGAAAACCAGTTTGTCTCATCATTTTTGGCTTTGTACAGGAAACCAGAAGTCTCAACAGGCACATTCAATAAAAAAAACCCAAACAAACATTCATGCTTCGAGCCAAAAATTCACTCAAACACTCTCGTTTGAGCTCTGAAGCAAAACCCACTTTCAAAGAGCCTCCAAAATAATCCCGTCAAAGTTATACAAATGTTAACAATTTATTCCAAGAAAATGAAATCTACTGAGGTGAGACTGGGAGGTGTTAAAACTTAATGAACATAAAAATGTATAGCATTGCTTAAACAGAACTGAATTTTCTTGAGCTGGCTACAGTCCTCAGCATTCCCTCTTCTGATTTTTAATCACTTGGAAACATCGATATTATTTTTCTTGTGCTGGAAAGATGATGAAAGTTGTTCCCCTGTTTGAATACAACGTAGGTGAGGAGAACAGCCTGTGACAGCTTACAACAATTATTCATCTTGACTTTTAAAGAGAAGAGTTGGTCAGCAAAGGAGAATCAAGAGATGTGGGGTGCCCCTCTCATCAGATGACCTACAAGTGTCCCTTGTCTCTGTGCTCAGGGGAACAGCTTGTATGTGGGCAGAGAAAAGGGGTGATGGGCAGAGAAAAGGGGTGATGGGCAGAGAAAAGGGGTGATGGGCAGAGATTTATCTCCGCTAGCCCCACTGCATTGACCAGGAAATCTGTACTAATAAGTAGCAGCAGGAGGAATAAACGAGTCTGTTCTTTGTACAGACCAAATTCGTATTCTTTTCCACTGTATGAAGAGATAGAAACCTGGAAAGGCACCGTGATTCCCTAAACATTCTGTATGGCTACTGCCCTTCAAAGCATCAGGCAAAGCCATCCTTTCGACCTTCAGAAGCAACGGCTGCAGCCACCAGTATTTTACTGGGCAACCTACAGATTCTCCACTTGGGTCAGGGTAACTGCTTGGATGTACAAACTGGGGGCTGAGAGGCTTGTAGAGCAGCCCTGAAGAAAGAGAGGTGGAGTTGGGTTGATGGAGAGTTCAGTATGAGTCAAGTGTGCACTAGCAGCCAAAAGCATGACCTGGGGTGCATGAAGCACAGCCTAGCTAGCTGGTCGAGGGAGGTGATTGTCCCACTCTACACTGCACTGGACAATCCCATCTCGAGTGCTGTGTGCACTTTTGGGTGCCTCAACATAAGGAGGACATCAAACTATGAGAGCGCGTCCAGAGGAGGGTGACCAAGAAAGGTCCCATTGGCGAGAGTGATGAGAAATGGCTAAGGCCACTTGGCTTGTTCAGTTCAGAGAAAAGAAAGCTGAGGGGTGACCTTATCACAGTCTACAACTCCCTCAAGCAACTTCCTCTCCTCTCTCTGATGAGCAACAACAGGACAGAATGAAATAGAATGAAGCTGCATCAGGGCAAGTTTAGAATGGACATTAGGAGAAGATTCTTCACTGAGAGGGTGGTCAGTCGCTAGGCCAGGGTCCTTAGGGAAGCAGTCACAAGCACCAAGCCTGTCAAGGAGCATGTTGACAACACTCTAGTCATATAGCTTAGCTTTAGATATTTGTGAGAGGAGGAAGCAGGGAGTTGGACTTGACCATCCGTACAGGTCCCATCCAACTTGAGATATCCTACGAGTCTACGAACGTGCAGACCAGGCAGGTTGTCTGCTACATCAGTACATGAAGTTCCCATGCCCACATCAATGAGAGGTGACCCAGGGCCTGTGTGATATTCAGATGAGACTACAGACCTCACAGCTGCAAAGAGCCCCTGAGCTTCCGCGTCTCATCAGCTACCAGTAATTTTAATAAGAGGAATGGAAACTTTAATTCCTACCAGAAGACCCACAGTAAAAGGGGAACAAACCAATGTAATGACCTTTTTTTTCTGTGTCTATGTGGCAAAATAAACTGGTACCACCTGCTTTCACCCAGGGAACATCTAGCATCTTAGATTATTTCTCTGCCTTTCCCTTGCTCTGCCTGTCCTCAGGAAAAACAGCTGCAGCTTTTGGCTTCCCTTGCAATTGTTTGTTGCTACCTTCTACAAGGGGCTGCAGCTACACAGGAAGATCAGCTAGAGCCCAGCATGAGTCCAGATCCACAGTCAGACCTTCTAGCATGACCCATCTTCACCTCCTGGCAAGTCCTGTCCCCCAGATTATGGGCTGGGGCTCAAACCTGCTTCTACCAACTCAACTGGGGCAAGTGCTCCTGGTGAAAAGGCTTTAGCTGGTAGAGGTCAGATCTGTCACAGCTCACCTGGTAGAGGCCAAGTAGCTTTGCAGGGCTTTTCTGTACAGTTGTACTACTCAGTACCAGAAACATAACTTGGTTCTGGCTGCAGCTTTTGCTCATCTCAGTCTCTGCTGCAGGCTTGTATTGCATCTGCATGACAAATTTTGAAAGCTGAATTAATGTGGAAGGCAGAAAATTAAAGCTATTATGAGAACTGAGGGTGACCATGAAGAATTTTGTCCCTGTCAAATAGAAAGACCTCTTCCATGCTCATCCTTGCTTCAGACATAAAGCATGAGATGAATTTGGAAAAGGATTTTCATGCCAGGACAAATTCTCAAGTAAGAGCACTTCATCCAAGAAGCAATTTGCTTCACCAGTAATTTTTCTGTATTTCCTTTCTCATTGATAAAGGTGTTTGTGTCTGAATACAGGTTTTCTTTTTTGTGCAGGTCAGATTTGGATTCGTGGCTTGCACCTCAAGTAAGACCCTTAACTGTACATACCTTAAACTATAAAATGAACAGGAACCTCAGGAGCCAATACCAAAACAGAGACTACCAAGACATAGCAGGATGGAAAAAAGCAGAGTGTAAGGAAGGGAAAAACACTTCTATAAAAACAAATATATATGATAACTGACAGCGCAGTCAAAAATCATACAGCTCATGATAGCTTCATCCAAACCCACTGAAATCAACTGAGAACACCCTTGCACACTCAAGGGTTCTGGCTCAATGAGTCTTACTTGTACAGCAGGAAAAGCCAAGGGAAGGAAGTCAAGACATTGTCAGTGCTTACTATGAAGATGCCCGACTTGAAAAACTGAGATAAACCTCGTATTTTGCAAGAAAATATTTGAAATGATTAATCTATATTTAATAGCTTTAAAGCCTCAAACTAACCTGCTCTAGCACATCAAGTGGGCAGGGTTAAACCCATTAAAAATACCTTGGATCCAAGGGACTGATAAATAGCACCAGTCTTTATGAAAATCCCATGCCTCATGTTTTTTGTCACTGATGTCTATGCCATGACAAACATCGGGCCTCAGGCAAAAAAGCACAAAACATTTAATCTCTTCAAAACATGAATCTGAGCTTTGCCTGACACTTTTCCAGGGACGGACCAGGGCTGACAGCTTATGGGCATACTGAATTATTACTTGCCTAATGCTGAATAACATAAGCCCTCACAAATCAAGCCTCACTTTCCAGGTATTCTAATAATTCACCATGTAGTGCCTTTCTTCCAATGACAGAGAAGGCAGCAGCAAGTGCTGAGCATAAAAGCACATCTGATAATGATCACGTTAAAAGTTTAATTTGTTTCTTATGAGGATACCCAGCAGTTGTTAAGCCCTTGACTCATAGCAGGCAGTGCAAGAACACAAAGGGTTCAAAGGGGCACTTGGACAATTCAGCTCCAACTCTGTCCATTTTGTTTCCTGACACTAAGCCAAGAGCTGAGAACTACAGACCAATGCAGCATGGCATTGTAGCTTGTTACGGTGCAAAAGTCACTACCTTATGCCTGCAATAAGGGCTCTGATGTCCTCTGAAGTTCATAGAGATGCTCTGGGCACACGTAGTGAGCACAGGATTACCAACAGTTGTTTGCTGGGTTTGGGTGACAGCTTATATTTCATCATATCTATACACTACCTACACAGAAATTATCCAAGACACACCACTGTACAAGATCTGAATTTCTGCCTGCAGAAGCTTTTTTCCTTCATCTCCCTCAAACTTGTGCTTATTTTCTGTTTAGTGTCACTTGGCAAGCTCTCGTCCACATTTACTCCTGGGTTCCTCTAATGCAACTATCATAATTTGAAGAATTATGCTTCTGAAGCCAAGCACTGAACTCCCATCCAAGAACAGGTATCTAACAAGGATGGGATGAACTGGTTTTCTGGAGACACTTCTCTGGCTAGAGGCAGCCTGAACAACAAGGTAAGAGCTGTAGAACAGAGAGGCTCTGAAGATGCTAAAGAGAAGCAAGATGAGAAAAAAATCCCAACCCTTTATTTTTCAAGTAAGCTGGTGACAGCAGAGTTGATCAGATGGACAGCCTGCTCTGATCAAGTCTGACAATCTCTACAGTTTTATCTTCCTGCGGAACAGAAACCCCAGCTGAACCAATACTGGCAGCCAAGACAGCTCCCTGGAACAACCAAGGGAAACAAATCTCCAGTTATTGACACACCAATAAATTATTTAAAGAAAACCCCAGACTATATTAATATTTTTCAAGAGGTACTTAAGTCAATCATTTTAAATACTCTGCTGTCTACTTAGGCTCAAGCAGAATTTCCCATGTCAGGTGCAACTGCTTTTTCTCTGTCAGTGGGTTACCATGCAAGGAACCCCCTCCCTCTCTACTGGGAAAGCCATTTATTTTTCAGAGGTTTGATTAGGTTGTTCACTGAACTCCTCCTTTCTCTTTCTGTCTGCCACCATACTTCACTTGCTGTTGCTGTCTCTAAAAGGTCACTTCTTTCCCTCCTGGTTGGGTTGAGCACAGCTTGAACCAGGTTTAGGAGCTCTGCTATGCCCATTCTCACCAATGCTTATCCTGCCTTCTTCAGGGGGTTACATCATCTTGTATCTGAGCAAGTTCCTGCAGTCCACTACCTCAATTTCCCTGTGCATAGTTCTTAATTTAAAAAAACCCCAAACAAACAACATATCAAATGGTATCTACTGAGTTTAAGAGGTTAAGATCCTACTGACGGAACTTGATGGAAAGTGAGAGCAGAACCTGAAAATGTTTCCTATTCTTGCTGTTCTGAACACAGGGGTCTAGAAAAGTTTGGGTTTGTGGTTTGTGTTGTGTTGTTCCCCCCCCTCTCCCCCCCCAAGGTAATGTTGGATTGACTCTAAGAAAAGAAATTTCAAAGAGTTCTTTCTTCAACTCCAGCATCTTCCATGGGTAGGTGAACAGCAGAGCTCTGAGAAGGAACCATGACGAATGGGGCTGATTCTCCACAGGCCCACACGGAAGGGCTGCACCCAGCTGAAAACCTGGACCTACACACAGGCACCCAACCAGGGATTTTTCCTTCAAAACAAGGTGGGACCCAGAGCCTATTGGCCAGCTCACTGCTTGCTGTTGCATGGTGTTGCTGGTACTCTTCTGTTTCCATCACCTGGCAATAGCTGTAGCCATCCAAAAGTTCATTTTAGACCACAAAGCATTTTGGCAAAACATCTCACCGCTGCCACCACTCCCCTTCCCGTACGGATTTCTGCTGCAGGAACTCACAGGTACAAGGGAAAAGAGACTCATTATGTTTTGCAGTCCAGGAAATGCCCAGAAACACAAAACATTTGCATGCATCAAGCAAACTTGCTTATCAATATGTGCTTCTAGGCAAGCCTTGCACATGGAAACCATGAGAAATGAAACCTCCATGTTGTTAGCGGGGTCCAGAGATTCTTGTGGACAACATGATTTTGAAGAAAAGTATTTTCAGGGTTAAAAATGAGAAGAAGAGACTTGGATTCACCCTTCAGTCTCTCCTGACTAAGGGACAGGACTTGGCTATGCTGCCCCAGGAAGTGATCAAGGAACAAACTAAATCCCATGCACTGGTTAAAATGAGTTGATTCAAATGAGTATCAGGCCACCTGACAAAGCATCACCCTGCACAACAGAAATGATTGAACACTCACGAAACGGCTCTTAAGGGTCCACAGAATCATAGAATCACAGAATTGTCAGGGTTGGAAGGGACCTTAAAGACCATCCAGTTCCAACCCCCCTGCCATGGTCAGGGACACCTCCCACTAGAGCAGGTTGCTCACAGCCCCATCCCACCCAGGCTGAAACACTTCCAAGGACGGGGCTTCCACCACCTCTCTGGGCAACCTGTGCCAGTGTCTCACCACCCTCATGGGGAAGAAATTCTTCCTAATGTCTGACCTGCATCGACCTATCTCTAGTTTTAATCCATTCCCTCCAGTCCTATCACTGCCCCACAGCCTAAAAAGTCCCTCCCCAGCTTTCTTGTAGCCCCTTCAGATACTGGAAGGCCACAAGAAGGTCTCCCTGGAGCCTTCTCTTCTCCAGCCTGAACAACCCCAACTGTCTCTCTCTGAAGCCAAAAAGAAATTCAGCTTCACATAGGGCAAAGATTTCTTATACTGACTGACAAGACCATAATGGTGCCCACAATTCATGGTTTATGCACATGTTACAGATCACATATTAAACTTTTAAGTCCCCTAAATTAATATCTGCAGTTTATTAGCTGTATTTTAATCAAGTGCAACATGTAATGAAATTACTTGTCAGTGCAGTTTTTTAACTTCTCATCCAGCTGTCACAACAAGGCTTTTGTTCTGTAGGTCACTTCAGATACATTATTGCACAAAAGCAACAATTACAAGAGTAGATGAAGCACACAGCTAATCCACTTCAAAAAATACAACTGCTTCATATACTGTTCTGCAAATGCCTAGGCAAATACCATCCACTTTAAAAAAGGTCACGTATTTCCTTGATTTTTTTTTCATCAAGCTAATTTAGTTTTGCAGACAAATCTCCCCACATGACAACACCATTTCCTATGTAGTATTAATTTCCTTCGAGATACGCCTTTTTAAAATCATTGCAGTGGTAGGTACTGGAGTATTTGCAGCAAACCCAGAAGCTTGAGGCTGTAGGCAGCAGCCCCACCCTCCTCCTCCTCCACTGCAGGAGGGAGCAGCTTTATGGCTCCCAACTCAGAGTTCCTGCAAAATTATGAAGTGAGTCCTGGCATTGAATATCTTTGCCAATTACCCACCTGGTTGATTCGACTGCATTCAGACACTTTTAGCCACCAAAAGTCAGGCTACTTGCTTAAATTAAAGCCGGGATTTGATTGCATCTAATACGCTCGCCCCGTTGCCAACTGCGTTCAACGCGGCTGTCTCCAAGGTCTGAACCCCCCCCCCCCCCCCGCCCTTGTCTTGAACACGGGCAGCAGTTAGAACAAGCACATCCCAGATGACAACTCCATTGTATTTTTAACCACGGCATCCTCCCCGCGTTGCAGAGCATCCGGGGAGCTGCTGCAAGCTCCTGACAGAGGGGAGGGAACGGCATAGGGAACATATCCCCCCTAGTCATGGTTTTGGATGAACACCACTTCAGACGAAGTGGAAAGAAGATGGGGTGATGGTGGCTACAAATGCCGACGTATACGCCTCATTTTGCACGCTGACCGTGGGTGTAAAACTGTATTCGGATGGCTAAGAGGTGGCATCCAAAAGGCAACTGTCATCTCAGCGTTTTGCTATGCAGATGGGGTTGTGCCTTCTGAGCAAAGCAGCGTGCTGCCCTCACCAGAAAGCCCTGTTTATCACTTGGAGATGCAATAAAAATAACAAATGTCCGGAGTAAACTTAATTCACTGTGCTACTTAGTATTTGAAATACATAAATATGTCAAGCAAAAGACCTCTAATAGACCCTTTTATCCTGGTAATAGTGTACATATAATTTTCCTCTCATTAGTAGAAAAACTACCTAGGGAACTATCGGCCCATCCTTCATCCATTTAATCTGCATTAGTTTACTTTTACCTTGTGTTTAATCTGCTTTCCCTCAAGGTATTTTGAATAAATCAATAGGAATACATGATTGTTTAATGATTTTTAGAAGAGCTCCCTTCGACCACAGCTGCATGATTTAGAATGACTAATTCCACTTTTTACAATTGATCCCAGCGTGCACGGCCCATCCATTCCTGCCACGTCTGGCCAAAGGGACCAGGAGCTCCACAGTCAGGGGGGCCTTAAAGGAGCCGTGGAGGGTCCCTAGCAGGGGAAAAAAAGCCCAAAACCAACAAGTAGGGCAATATTAAAATGAAATACTCTTAATTCTTGGCAACAGCCTCCAGGTTTCGAGTGGAACTCTATCCTGATCATGCCTCTCGTAGACCTGGCTGCAGACGCACCACCCAACAGGCCTTGCTCTTCAAAGTGCTCACAGAGGATTTGGCAGGAGGCAGCAAAGAGAAGGCCCAGTCTGGGTTCAGCAGGAAGGACTCCTGACACTGGGATTCAGGCCTTGAGTGTGAACTACATTCTTGAGAAGCTTGGTGTACAACCAGAGCTCGGTCGCTTAGCAGCGGAGGCAAAGATCTCCTGGTTTGACACGCAAAGGTCCCGTCACTTCTAGCTTCCACCTCCTCTCAACCTCCAAGTCATTTTGACAGTGGGAATACACCAGTGAAAAAGAAATATCACTGAGAAAGGGTGTTACACCTGATAATCCCACTCACCATGAAGGTGTGGTATAGAAATAGGGCTGGGATCAAGAGAGATCAGAGCTATATACATTTCTGCCACTGAGCTTGCACCCAACAGGGAATATATCCGCCTCAGCTCTGTTCCTCATCTCACCACTTGTCCTGATCTAATTTAAAAAGGGCACACATTTCCTCAAAAACAAACAAAAAAAACCCCAAACCTGTATTACTACATTTTAATAGAGCTCTGAGCACAGCAGAGACCTGGTGTCTGCTAGAGCCTCTGGATGCTTGATACAAACAGCAACAGGCCCAGCACAATGTTATCGTGGTCACGGAGGCAATCAACCAGTTAGCAAGTGCCCTAACCACACTCTTCTCCCAGGAGTGGGCCTGATATCCTTTTACAGGAGCTTTTTGGTGTGCAGCCCTTTCCCAGCCCTGGTACCCTTGTCCAGTACCAGGACCAAACCCACTTCCCTCTCTCTGGGGAGGTGATAAGTACAGAAAGCATTGTTAGGAAGCTATCTGAAGTGTAAAGGTATTCACACCATGGCTGAAGAGACAGCCAGCACCTCTTAGGTACCCACATCACCTACAAAAGCAACTGGAGTCCATGGTGCAGCAAGAAAACCATGGTACAGCTGCCAGTGTGGAAACGTGGTGGGATGACTCGGCACTGTATCAACACTCCAAGCTGACACTGGGAAAAAATATTGGTAATTAGCTCCAGTAAGTTAAATATCTTCTTTGATAGGGACACAAAATGGTTGAGATAGGCTGCGTAAGAGTCCTTATGAAGTTCCCAGGTACAGAAGAGGTGATAGTTTATGATGAATAATCTATTGCTCTAGGGTTTACAAGCTGACTGCAGTCCAACAAAGACTGTCCAGAAGGCTAGCAGCTGAGAGGTAGGCTAGTATTCATTATTTATTCTATTATATTCTTAATCCTTAATCAGCTCCCAAAGCTTTCTGTAAGATGGACTTTTTGGGAGATAAGGAGCTCTCGTGTAAAGATCAGAATGGCATAATGCAGTGGAAACTGGAAGTCCCCAGGGGTTCAGAAGAGGTACCTACAACTCTGCACTGGAAAACTGTTCCACAAATCAGATGAGTATCCTTGGGGTACAGAAGGTGGCAGAGAGCAGAAATCACAGCCAGTCGCTATCAATGCTCACCCTCCTCAGATTGTCCCTAAGAGGAAAAGGCAGTTGAGCTTTCAGGAAGGAAAAAAAAAAAAACATAGATGTTTGTGCATATGTGACAAGTTTTGAATGATGCTGAAAGGGTCCTTGATAGCGGGGTGTTCAATAACTGCTGCCAAATGGTTAGAGCAGCATATCAAGAAATATTGTAACTGAGGAACATCTCCAAGCTCTCAAGCATCTCACGACTGTCTGCGGCATAAAGCAGCACATTTCATGACTGCATAGGGGAGAACTCTGTGGGACTGCAGTAGATGTTACACAAGCCACCTACAGATTCCCTCCCTCGGGCTCCTGGACCTGGCAGGCACGGTTGTCCACTCCAGTGGGCAGTGACACCTTGCCACAGATGTCTGAACTCCACTGTAAATATAACACAACAGGAGCAGCAAGAAAACTCAGCATTTCTGCTCTAGATACCCTCTCCACAGGTCAAAGCCTCTGCCATCAGCAACAATACACCCAGTTTTACCTGCCACCCAAAGGGTGAGGTTCCACATTTACCCCAGCAGATACCAGCTATGCTCTAAATGAAAGCTAACCTGAACAGCTCCCAGCCCAGAGCCACCAGATGAGCAGATTGGAAACTGGGTTACTGTACTGGCAAGATAATCCTCCCCATCCCCATCTCCTGGGGCTTAACCACTGAACTCACAGTACCTGGCACTGCTAAAGCACACAGACCCCACAGGAGATTGAATGAGGGTCTTCACAGATGAAAAGTAGAGGGGAAAACCCACCTGGCATTGAAGGACTTTCGTTTTTACACAGAGAAATGAGGTCCAGAGGCAGCTGCCCAGTGTCACATGGTAAAGAGAATGAAAACTTAATACAGATATTTCTGATTGACAGTTTTGTGCATTAAATGCAGTCCCACCCTTCCTCACGCACATACCACTCCACACTGAAGAGAGCAATTACTAAGCAGAAGTATCTTGTACCTCCACCCATACACTTAAATTCACAAGCCTACGCATTTTCTGCTCTTATATTTAAAAAGAAAATGTGTGGAGGAAATTATTTTTCTTAGTGGTAAAGTAACTTCTCAGACACATATTTTGTTTACGGGTGCATGTTACTTTTTGGCTGTTTCGGGATATTATATCAACCACCTCAGAGTGTCCTTTTTTTTGCAGTTTAGCTTTCACCTAAGTAAAACATTTATGTTTTTTACTGGTTTACCAAATGATAAAAGTCTGTTTATATCAGCAGAGCCAGAGTGGTCAACCTGCAGCTGGAAGGGAAGAAGGGAATGCCTTTGAGAAGGCAGTACTCACAAGATGAAACAGAAAGGAGGATTTTCAGTTTCTTTCCCTCCCTTCTTTTATTTTCTAATGACTAGCTGATTTTTTCCCAACCTCATTTGGCTAATATTACTTCTGATCTTTTTATTCACCCTTGAACTAACCATAAACACCTTGCTACTGTAGCACACCCTTGTAATAGACCCTGGCATCAGCAGGCAGCCCTTGTAGCTATAGAGTCCTACAAAACTCCACCAAGTGAAAACATCAGCAACTAGGACTCTGAAAGTTCATCTGATTAGATTTGCAACTGGGCACTGAATGATTTCCTTGCTTCCCTAATATTTTTCACTACTGCACCATCAGACCATTTCTACATTTGCTCTTTCTGCCTAATTATAATTGCTCTCTACAGCCACCTGAAGGGAGGTTGGAGTGAGGTGGGTGTTGGTCTCTTCTCCCAGGTAACTGCTGATGGGACAAGAGGAGATGGGCTGAAATTGCTCCAGGGGAGGTTTAGGTTGGATATCAGGAAAAATGTCTTTGCTGAGAGAGGGGTGAGGCCTTGGAACAGGGTGCCCAGGGAGGGTCTGGAGTCCCCATCCCTGGAGGGGTTCAGCAAACACCCAGATGTGGCACTTCAGGAGGTGGTTTAGTGGTCCTGACAATATTTAGTGGATGTTTGGACTTGGTGATCTTGAAGGTTGTTTTCAACCTTAATGACTCCATGATAATTATATACAACTGTAACCTAATGATAACATTTTTTTAATTGCCATCAAATACATGCCAACATTTGACTCCCCTTACTCAAGGCAGAAACATCTAACGAGAGCAAAGTGCACCTAACTTCTGCTGAGCAGGCTCTTCCAAATAGCCCAACCCATGCCCCAAACTCAGTTGGCTACCATCAGCTGCAACCTCTGAGCACAGACACCAGCCTCACCACAGCCCCAGAGCTAGGAGCTGCCTGCTGGCCCTCAGAAACCTTGCCCTGACTGGCGTGCCCAAAAGCAAGCGGGTGACTTCTTTCCCCAGTGCAGGCATTTAACCAAACCTAGCAACTTAATCTGTCAAGCTTTTAGGGAAATATCCTTATATCCCCAAGTTAATACATCAGAGGGGCTTCCAGCTTGTCTCCAGCATTGCAAATCCTCAGACTATATATGTTTTTGCTTACGCTGCCAGCTCTTTGGAGCTGTGCTCGTTCTGGCTCTGTGTGTGGGCAGCAGAGAGCACAGCACTGGTGCCACTTGGACGCAAGGGAATATTAATAACTACACGGAGCACGCCTGCATTCCCTCTTTAGGAGCTAAATAGGTTTGTGCTGGAATTGAAAGTGGCTCATGGAGCATTTGAGCCTCGTACCTAACGTCATCTCGTGGCAAGCTTAAAGGAGCAAGTAAACTACTGTTTCTCCTTTCACTTGCTCCATCAGTGGTCGCTTTCTCTACTCAGGCCCCCAGTACTGCCAGTTTTAGAAGCTCAAGTATCAGCCCTATAGCTCTGGAGTTGCTGAAGAGTGACAAAAAACAGAGGAACAGAAGCTGGCACAGAATCACAGCACATTAGGGGTTGGAAGGGACCTCCGAAGATCATTGAGTCCAACCCCCCTGCCAGAGAAGGACCAAAACTAGGCCAGATCACACAGAAAACACATGTTATTTGCATTTATGACTTGTGACGCTAACCGGCCTACAAGCCTCACATTCAGTAGATTTGCTCTTTCTTAGCTAACGGGTTGAGACATCACACAATGCTGGGGGCAAGGGCAGCAAGGTAAGAAGCCCTGGGGCACATCAGCACACCGTGGTCCTTCTCCTTCAACCTTCTCTCTGTGAATTTCTAAGAGAAACCTTAATACAGATCTGTCTGTACTGGCACTCCCTCTGTCACCATGAAGATGATGCTTTTCTGGGTCTCACAAGTAATTCCAGATGTGCAAAGGGGGAGGGGGAGTGCATTAATAAACAATAATAAACATTAATACATAATAATAAACATTAATAAACAAGTGTTTCATAGCTGATTTCAGCTCAAGGACAGGGGTTCTCCCCCACCCTGTGCACCACATAAAGTTCTTAGCAGCAAAAGAAACAACTCTTCTGACCCTAGAGGGGTACAGATCTAGTACTTAACCTTGGCTTTGGGTCAACAACCCAAAGATCCTCCAACCTGTTGCAAAGAACAGAGAGGAAACCATCCTGTTACCCCCCATTGCACCCTGAGGCAACACCACCGACATGCTAGTGACACTTAAATTAAGGTGCTATGCTCCTAGGTGCTGTCTTGCCTGTCCAGGGAACCATTAATCCTATTAATTGCATATAAAAAGGCTGATAGCAATTCTACAAATGAGTAAACACCAAGATAAAAGCGTAATCGTACTAGTACAGCAAATTGGATTCAGGTCCTCATTGAACAATCCTGTTTCATTTCAGCAATTTTATTATCAGTGTTACTGGAACAAATTACTTTATTAAACAGAAGGGGCTTTTGTAAAAGAATTTCTTCTGGTGGGCAATATCGTGAAGCTCTGTAACACAAAACCGGCAATTACACTTGTCAGGGGATTTCTTTAAGCAATTCAGCTAATGGCTTGTGACAGGTAAGACTTGAAATGTTCATTCAAGCCTTCCTTCTGCTGTATAGATATATTTTGTCAGCAAAAAAAAAAAAAAAAGCAGCACTTTTAATGAAATGAAGGCTTTGGGCAGTGCTTTGGTTGAAATCCTGTGGAAGACAAGGTTTGGGGTAGGCTGACATGCAGGGCAAGGGGACTGGGAAGGACTCCTGATTTAAACGAGGAATAAAGTCTGATGACAGTTACACAGTAACTGAGGCACACAACTATCTGGAGAAATCAAGACTAATCCCATTGCCGGGGAAGTAGAAAAGAAAAGATTGCTTTGCTGCAGCATCAATCTAAGCAGTAAACCGAGGCTGTCTCCAGCTCTTGATGCTTTCACATAAAGAGGGAAGGACAACCTGGATTTAGAAGATATTTCCATCAAAAACAAGTTATCTGGCTCATTGCAGATGGAGCTGAATGACCTTTAATGGCCAGTGTGGGACTTTTTTATGCAGTTTTGTAGGCTGTACCATTTATTATGTATAAGCAGAGTGGTTGAGACCTGCTGTCCTGATGAAGTATACTTTGATAAAGGGCTGCAGGATCTACAGAATACAACTGTTGACTGAAAAACACAAACAAGTCCACACCAAAAAGCTATTTTAATCAGTATTAAAGACTTAAAAGGAGTGTCAAAGACAGAGACAAATGCCCAAACAACACAAACCTGTGAGCACTTCACCAAAGCTATTAGGAAGCCCATATCTCTGAGAAATACAGGCCAGGGTACTCCGATTGTATGATGGCTTTGACAGCATCAGCCAACAATTGTCTGGTTGTGCTGGGACATTAGACATTCTTCCCCTCTATTCTACAATTACCCTCCTCCTTCCAGGTTCCCTTCCATGCTTCTGGAAAAGGGTCAGCCATAATTTGACTATCAGTATGCAGAACGAGTAAATGACAGAAAATCCATACCCAGTCTCGGGCATTTCTTCTACCTCGGGGGTTAACACAAGAACACAAGGGGCTCCCAGGTGGCCAGCAGACAAGGCAGCGTGACTACTTCAGACACTTCACCTTTGCAGTGCTTCACTCCGAGTTTCCCCCTTGTGAGTGTCATGAAGTCAAAAGTCCAGGAGAGTTAATATAAATCCTTACATTCTCATTCCCCATGTACACGGCTACTGGGAATCAATAGCTGGGGCTCCTAAGGACTGATGGGGAGCTCAGCTTGAAGATCTGTGCACAGCTCCATTCAGCCCTGGTGTCCTCCATCTATTCTTAAGCCCTCTAATTCCTAAGGCAAACTTTTTCTCTCTCTCTTTTTTTTTTTTTTTTTTAAGGTCACCTCACCCCCCACCTCACTCTCACACACACAGTTCTTCAAAAAGGGAGGCCAGCACTGGCCCTGTTTACTTAGAGCACAAACATATTCAAGCCAGTGATGTCAGATTAAAGGAAGAAAGGGGAGAGAAATCAAAGCCTCTAAACTGCACATAAAAGGCAATCGCTGGCAACCAATCTGTTCTACTTCCAACTCTTTGCACTTTATGAATAAAGGTCAAGCTGGTATTGGCACCCAAATGTTAATGTTCTTATAAGGGTTTAAGCTGCTTTAACAGCTGAATAAGTGAGAGTGATCCACAGGGCCACACCTAATCGTACCCTTACAGCAGGGAAGACCGCTGCTTCCCAGGGCTGGCTGTCCGCAGGGGCACAGGGGCCCTACCAGAGCAAATTACTTACCAGCTGCCTAAAGAAGGCTTGAGGTTAACTAGCCCCTTCCCCTGTTATTCTTCCATCCACTCTGCCCGCTGGTTGCTCTTTTACCTTCACCTATTTTATGCCTGCTTGGCTTGTCGGGCTCCTTTCTGGCTCTGTAGCTGTGACTTTCAGGACATGAACCGGTAGACAGAAAAAAAGCACCTTCAGATACCTCCCACCTCTGACTTGCAAAGAGTTCATCTGAGTTGGGTTTTTTTTTGTGTTGGTTTTTTTTTTTAAATTACACCTCTTTTTAACCAGCTTTTTTTTCCATTTAAGGTTAACAAGGCACAACTGTCCATTCCCATCTTCCACACAAAAATGTTTTGGGCTAACTGACAGCCAGAACTGATTCCCAGTTTTCTTTCCAAGTTGATGATGTTATCCTCTCTATTTAAAAGGTAACACAGCTCTCACTTTTGCAGGCTTGCCCTAAGTGTACTGGGAGTAACCCACTCCCAAAAGCGGCTATTAATTTCTCTCACCTAACTCTCCTGGCAGCAGCAGAGACATAGCAACTTCATGTCCATGTTTCCAAATGAGCAGCACGCTGAAAAAAGCTTCAGAGTGACTCAGTCTCAGCTCACTGTACCAGACAGATGCCTCACCCATCACAGAAAAAGAGGATTTTTACCAAAGAAAGAAAAAGTCAATATTTGGGATACGTTTTCATAAAGTCAGGATGAGTGCACTGCTAAATTAATTCATGTCTGGCATTTAGAAACAGTAACTTGATCTTTCAGCTGGTGCCCTTGCCAAGTCGAGCAGTTTTTAAAAATTATTTTTCTTTTTTTGCAAAGGTGAATTTAGTGCTAAAGAAATGGAAAGACCAGTAGCAACAGCTGGCCAGGCTCTGTAGGAGCTTCCCTGCTGCTGCTAAAAGGGCATCTAAGATGCTGGAGCTGTAGAAAAGTGGTTGCTCATATTCCCAAGGCCTCACCCCCCTGTTTGGAGTCACACTAGGGAAGGAGTTACTGAGTGTTTCATACTGCAACCTGGCACGTGGCTGTTTGACAGCTAGAGCTCTGGCCATCCGATGACAGTGCGCTTCTGCAACGCCATCCCAAAAGGGATGTAGATGAGTCCATCAGCAAGGGTTCTCTCACTAGCCACACAAACTTAGGAGCTGCTGAGGTTCAGCAGGGATGCTTTCCTGAAGCCGGGCAAGTACCTGAAGCCACAAGGGAAGCCACCCCATTTACACCACTGCTCATCCCCTCCTCCTGGGGCCCTGCACGAGGCTGATCCACCCAGGGACAGGCAGCACCTCCAAGCCAAACCCTACTGATCCCCAACAGCTCCCTCCCAGTGAGCCGAGCCTCTCCCTCTGGCAAACACTCTCATGGCACGTGAATTATTTTCTGACTGGGAGAGGATTAGGGAGTATTATTTGAGATCAGTTAACTGGCCAGACTCCCAGGGAAAGCTCAGCTTTGAGGGTTAGGTCCTGCCTACCAGGGCTGTTGGTGCACTCAGAGTCACCCTACGCACCACTGCACATCTTTGTGCGATTTGATTTGTTTCTGAGGCATTAGATTTCCATAAAAGCTTGTGTTCCTGCCTTTTTTTTTTTTTTTTTTGTATTATTTGCACATTTCTAAGTAAAGAACTCTTCAGCCAGGAGTACCCTCCTCTCACCTCTTCCTTGCACCACCCCAGCCAAGTCTCAGCGGCCACTTGCTATCTGTTGAACTTGTTTTCCACACCATTAACTACAATTACCCAGCCGGCAAAGGGGATTAAAAGACAAGTTCCAACTTCTTGCCACAAATAGGAGCCCTATTTGCAGCTTCCAGCTGCCTTTTCCTTGCCGGCTTTGCAGAGCTGTGGAGCACAAGAAGGATGAGAAGGGAGAAAAAAGCCCAAACCATAGTGAAAAGCAGATTTTGGATCCAGATCCCCACACGAGAGAGAGATGGGGGTCACTCCAGACTCACTCCCCCCGAGAGAGAGATGGGGGTCACTCGGCTGCGTTCAGCCGGCCCCAGAGTAGCCGCCCCATCACCTCCCCATCTCTCCCGCTTTGCTTCCCCCCCTCCCCGCCCCAGCCCTTCCCAGCCTGTGCTTCGGGGCCGCGTCCCTGATGCTCTCAGGGTCCCATCCGGAGACCCGGGGGCTTTGGGCTGCCCGGGGAGGTTGCGGAGTCCGGTCCCGAGAGAACCGCCCCCCCCCCCCCCCCCCCCAGCCCCAGGCAGCGTTTGCAGGGCTGCGGCCGGGCCGGCTCCCAAACGAGCTCCAGCATTTCCATTTTAAAGCCTTAAGTTGGTTAAACACACACCTCCCCATCCCCACCACCCTCCCCCAGCTTCCTCCTCCTCCCCACCCCGGCGTTAAGAAATGCAAATGTGGCCAATCCTATTTTATGTTAAAAAGCGAAAAACATTTCAATGTATTCTTGTCTTGTATGACTGGCTAAGAGCCTCTAAATCCCCACCATTTACCAAATTAAACTAATTGAAAGAGCTTCCAAAAGCCACATCTGTAGGCTGACGTCTGTCCCTGCCTTTCGCTTTAGGCTGGGGGAAACTGTTCTCCATCCCATTGATCCCTGAATAGTCACGCCTGTCAGGAAGCCACATCAACCATTATCATTCTAATTTTACTGCCTTTCTTGGTCCCTAATCTAATTTGCAATGATGCTTAAGCATTTCGCAAGGCCATAGCACTTTCTTCAGAATTTCAACAAGAGCATTAAACCCCCAATTTACATTAATGAAGTGCACATTTAATTAGGGGAGAGGGTAAATGGAGGGCTCTTCAAGAGCAGTTTGCATGATATGATAGGCACTTGAAAAACGGCGATGCACCTGATAAAAGACTCTGGGTACAGCCTTCGTGCTCTGTTTCATTTCTCAGGATCCTTCCCCACCCCGGACAGCCTCCCCTTCCTGCCCCACACCAAGTCCAAGAGGTGCCTGGTTGGGCATCTCTCTGGCGCAGTGCATCGACTGGTGTGCAGCTCCCATAGATAGGAAGCTCTAGGCTCAGGGGTCAGCTCTGTTACGGGCCCCATCCTGCTCAAGCCTGCATGGAATCTGTATCCAGCCAACCATGTACTTTCATGTAATCACAGAATAGTTTCGGCTGGAAGAGCCCTTCAAGATCATCAAGCCCAACCTTACTCCCAGCCCTGTCAGAACCACTAAACCATGTCCCTAAGCACAACATCTACTCAGCTCTTCAACACCTCCAGGGACGGGGACTCCACCAGCTCCCTGGGCAGCCCATTCCAATGCCTGACAACCCTTTCTGGAAAGAAATGCTTCCTGAGATCCAGCCTGAACCTCCCCTGGGTCAGCTTCAGGCCATTTCCTCCTGTTCTGTCACTTGTCACACAAAGCCATCCACTTGCACCTTTGAAATGACCAAACCCAGCACTCTCTAGTGAAGGTTTTGCTTCCTCAAGAGCATCCAACCATATGCAGAGACTTCAATACCTCCTTCCTGGAATGTGTGAGGCAGTTTAAGGTGAAACATTTTCATAGAGAAAGAAGGCTTTCATGTGAAAGTTTTCTTCAAATCGAGGGCTTTTCTTCCAAGCAGCCACATCAAGGCTGCAAAACGTGACAAGAAGAGAAGGGCAGCAAAGGCGACACGTACGCAACGGAAAAGGACCATGCAAAATCTGTTACAGGAGAGAACACAGAAAGTGCCATAAAATAATCCCAGAGCCTTTGACAGAAACATTGTCAAAGAACCAGCAGGAGGGAAAATGTAACAGAAGAGCGCACATGGGCAGATCTATTACTGGACAAGTGGAGGAATCCGAGAAGTAAAATAAAGGGAATGATTTAGAAATAAGTAAGTAGCTGACAGAGTGATTTCTAGCAGCAGCACAGCAGGAGAGGAGCCCGAAGAAGGCGAGGATGAGGGCGAGGGTGAAAAGGTTAAGCAGCAGAGAATGAAGACATGAGAGAAACGTGTGAGCAATGCCCCACAATTACACAAAGACTGTTATGTCAGCTGAGATGCTTTGAGGAGCTACATCTCAGCGGCAATAAGAACACGAGCAAATATATTCACATTAAAGACTACCACCAAAAGCTTTCCCAGCAAATTATACCCCCTCTTCCCGATGCTTTTCTCTCTGACATATGGTCATCTCCCCTCCAGCTACAATGTTGTGGTGTTTCACTTTAGATTGTCCCCTTGACTGAAGGCAAAAGCACCACAGCAGCTGCTGCAAAGCACGGGGTGGTCCCAGCCCCAAGGCTCTTGGGGAGCAGCAGGGACAGGTGGAACAAGCAGCTCTGCAGCCCTAGATACCCTACAGGGCACCCTGATCAACCACTGTACAGGAGTCTGTCTTCCAGGGTTAGGGTCACACATCTAGGGCCTCTTCCACCCTCTCTTCTCCCTAAATTCTTGACCAGCAGCAAGTCTGTCTGCCACCCAGAAACACTGGCAAGGAGACTGTGTTGCTCAGGGTAGATAAGCCAGTCCAGAAGCACAAAGCAAACCCAACTGTGCTCAGAATGATGCTGGAGTGACGCAGCACAAACTTGAACAACACTTGCACATCAAGCCACGCCATCGCAAACCAATATAGTCTTCAAGCATCCCCATCACCTGACCTCCCCACCCTGCTCACCCATCACCCCCACTTACAGTTTGTTGTCTTGCTGAGGAAGAAACCAGAAGCCTGGCCATGGACGTGTCTCTGGCTGAGGAGCACCATCTCACCTGGGGGGGTCCCACAGCTTGCCAGAAGCCCAAATCTTCTCACAGGCAAGGGAAGCCTCATCACATTACCACCCAAGCTTCTCCTGCTCCTAGAGCACTGCTGAAATAACCTCAGAGGACCAGCCCCAGGCAATTCCCCTTCCTCAGGGTATGACTGCTGGGCCAGGTATCCCCTGTTTCCAGGGGGTGTTGCCACACAGCAGCATCTTGATGACACTGGCTGGCGACAGCTTGAGTTTCCAGGCTTGGGTGACACAAATATACCACTGCAGATGAGATCCTACATTTCAAGGCTTCCCCAGCAGATCAGGATTTGGTTTGTGTGCTTGGGGTGTTGCTTTTATTTCTCAGAAGGGAGGAACTGTTTCTTGTTTGCAGGAGTTCATTACAAGCACAGTTGTAGAGCGAGGGTCACCTGACCCCTCCCCTGGTTTGGTGACATGGGGGTTGTTTTCAGCTGCTTTACTAATACAAGAGGGTTCACACTAGGCAATAAAATAAAGCAAAAGTACTCTGCTAAATTCAGATTCCCCTGATTGCTGAGCTGTTATACAAACCAGAGGACATGTGACACAGACGGATGAGGACCATTGAAATGAAACTAAGACCAGCTGCCACAGTTACCTCCTTTCTTAGGGTGGTTCTGCTTTGCTATCCCCAGCCATCATCCCTCTGCGGGTAATGGAAAAAAGCAGTTGGGTTTGGACTGCCTTGCTCGACAGCATGGCAAGTGAACCCTCCTCGGTCACCCCCAAAAGTGCTCCTGGGGCAGCCAGAGCCATAGGCAGCAGACTTCACCTCAGCTCCTCATTTCTCACGGCTAGGATGAAAATCAAGGCTAAACATCCCTGCCATTGTCACTGTCACTGCTATTCTGTGACCCGGAGGCAGAATGCTGTTTGCAGGGCATGAGTGAGCGGCTTAGAGTCCATCAGCAGCTGCCAGCACAGATCTGTGTGGCACCAGTTGGCCCTGCTGGCATCGTACTGGCAAAGTGAGCCGCACTGGAAGAGCCCCGAGGAGCAGCAATGTACCCAGCCCTGCCAAAGTCTCCATTGCACTCTTCTTATTGATTGCCCTTGGAAATCCGCCTCACTAGGCACCCTGAGGGGGATTTTTGGCCCTGGAGTTGGCAGAGGTTTTTGCTTTACAGAGGTCCATGCTATCGGGCCATGCCACCATCCATCTGCGCGGACAATGTGCTGCCTGCGGCCAAGGATGGAGATTTCACATTGCTGGAAAGCAAAGACACTAGAGTGGCTTCTGGGTTTTTTTTTCCCCTCGCTTTGATTTCATGGCACGCGGATTGCTTTTCTTTCCAAAACTGGGAGCAAAAGGTACAACAATGTGAAAAACATGAAGATTTTTTTTTTCCCCTCTCTTTTTTTTCCCCCCCAAACAGTTCAGAGAGATTTTTTCAGTTTGCAGCAGAGGAATTCGGCCCAATTTCCTTGTAAATAAAATGCTAGATTGAAAGCATGTTTGTGTCTCCACTCACAAGTAGCGCATGAGCAGCGGGATCACAGGCTTGATGCAGTATGGAATCCCATTTCTAAACAGAAGAGTTGCATCCAGCAGAGCTGTTGAAGCCTAGAGAAAAAAACCCAACCCATTAAGGTGGAATCGAGCAAGTTAATGCAGAGCAAGAAAGCAAAAGCAGTAAGGAAAACAATGCATTGCTTACAAAAAGTCAGAATCTGGGGAACTGCTCAGCATTTAAACACCTTTATGCCTTTTAAGTCGCTTGCTCCCGTAATAAGTTAGCAAATTGAAAGTGGTCTGGTTTTTGGATGGCCATGTGAACTCGTGCTGTAGACGGCAGCTGCGGTAATTCATCCATGCCAGAGCCTGTCTGCTCAGAGGATAGTAGCCTGCCTTCAAAACTCCTACAGCTGTGCTGGTTTATGCACAGCAACTTCCAACAGAACTAACCCCCGAGAGGGAGAAGGAGCCACCAGGCTTTTGTAGCCTTTAAAAGAGTTGACAGAAATCTCCACTGAGTAACTTCCAATACCTAATAATTCACATTGCTATTTTCCACAGCACACTTAGGAAGCATTTGGATGCTATAGCAGCATAAGAGTGCCCTTGAAACACACCATGAAGCTTTCTGAAGGCATAAACCCCTCTTAGGGTTCCAATTCCTCTGTCTCAAGAACACTATGTCCAGTTTATATCAGTTTAACCAAAATATATAGCAGAGGACCACAAACGAGACATTTAAAATGCCCTTTTTTTTTTCTTTTCCCTTTGGGCAAACATCTGGAAGGGCTACATTTATTTTTGGGCAAACTTCTGGATGGACTATGTTTGTTGGTTATCAACAATCATCAGCTAGAGAAATCTACTCGAAAAATCCTCTGCTTTTAAAAATACCCACTTCCCGTTGTCCGTAGGACCACAGGAGCTGTTGACCTCTGGCAGCGCCACTAGAAACTCGGCAGATCTGAAACCCCTTCTATAAATTTAGCTCCTGACCTGAGGTTAACAAAATAACTTGAAACACAATTTCAGTCATCTGCCAGTCCTGTTTCAGTGGCCTCCAGACCCGGGTGGGTTTCCACAGATGACCAGGAGGCTGCTCAGGCTGCGCGTGGTGCCAAAAATCAAAGCGATCGATACCCGGAAAGTTCATGGACTTTATAATGTCGGGCACAATTCAAGCATTTCCCAGTCAGGGGGTAGATGGAAAGTGAAGTGAGAATATTTCCCACATCTTACTGGCAGCCAAACCAGCTCTGTAAAGAACTCCAGCTGAGAGACTGAAAGCAAAATAGTGGCAAAGCTCAGAGCTCGGCACATGATAAATAATCCACCTTTTCAGCACCTCAGTACTGTATGCTTGGGAGTGATGGTCAATATCTAAATTCTTGGGTTCTCAGTTGCCCCTGGAAGACCTCTTTTCCCCCCACTTCTTTACAGAAGTCTTACTGTCTTCTGAGTTGCACCTGAATGGGTTCTTTAGAACCAACAGATGAAGACCTCACGTGGAGAGCCTGGTGGGCTATCTGCTCTGTAGTGCCACGAGCAGCTGAGGCAGGGACTGTCCCTCCAGCTGGGTTTGCCCTACCAAACACTCTGCCCTCGTTCTGTGGTCACTCCTGACATCTCCACCTCGGGCAGGAGGCCTGTATCTCAAAGAGGTACTTGCATTCCTATTGTGGTGGGTGACATTGAGCATGTTGCACCTGTTAAGAATAAGAGTTTTGTTGTGTGGTCTTTTCCACTTCTACAGAAGATACCAGGTTGTTTTACCTCATAAACAACAAAAGGAAGGCAAAGAGTTTCTGGTCTGGAGGCTTTCCAGGGGCTGCAAAAGCAGCCTGAAGAAGAGGCTTAGCTTATGGGCTGTCCTGATTATCATAGAATCATAGAATTGTCAGGGTTGGAAGAGACCTTAAAGATCATCCAGTTCCAACCCCCCTGCCATGGGCAGGGACACCCCCCACTAGAGCAGGTTGCTCACAGCCCCATCCAGCCTGGGCTGAAACACTTCCAAGGATGAGGCTTCCACCACCTCTCTGGGCAACCTGTGTCAGTGTCTCACCACCCTCATGGGGAAGAAATTCTTCCTAATGTCTGACCTGCATCGACCTATCTCTAGTTTTAATCCATTCCCTCCAGTCCTATCACTGCCCCACAGCGTAAAAAGTCCCTCCCCAGCTTTCTTGTAGCCCCCTTCAGATACTGGAAGGCCACAAGAAGGTCTCCCTGGAGCCTTCTCTTCTCCAG
>JANVCC010000167.1:1523946-1664799 GCA_025345505.1 Todiramphus chloris collaris | reverse complement strand
TGAAAAGTCCCTCCCCAGCTTTCTTGTAGCCCCCTTCAGATACTGGAAGGCCACAAGAAGGTCTCCCTGGAGCCTTCTCTTCTCCAGCCTGAACAACCCCAGCTCTCTCAGTCTGTCCCCGTAGGAGAGGTGCTCCAGTCCTCTGAGCATCCTGGTGGACCTTCTCTGGGCACTTCCAGCACATCCATAGCCTTCCTGTAACAGGGGCTCCAGAACTGGATGCAGTTCTCCAGGGGAGGTCTCAGCAGAGTGGAGTAGAGGGGGAGAATCCCCTCCCTCGACCTGCTGGCCACGCTTCTCTTGATGCAGCCCAGGACACGATTGGCCCTCTGGGCTGCAAGAGCTCACTGATGGCTCATGTTGAGCTTCTCATCCACCAGCACTCCCAAGTCCTTCTCTCTTCAGGGCTGCTCTCAAACCAGTCATTGCCCAGCCTATATTGGTGCTTGGGATTGCTTCAACCCAACTTGGGATTGCTATCGCTCCAATGCAGTGGCCCAGGAGAAAGCGAATGCTAGTGAGAGTGGGACCACCCTACCTGCAGGAAATCTCAGCCTTTTTTACGCCAAAAGGGGTGGACGTTCATCAAGTTTCCTACCACCCTTTTGCTGTTTCCTTGCCCAGTGTTAGGGAGAAGTTAACTCTGCTATGAATCTTTGCCCCGTAACGTAGTATAAGTGAATACAGTGCTGTAGAAATCACAGACTCATAGAATCATTTAGGTTGGAAAAGACCCTTGGGATCATCGTGTCCAATCATTAGCCCTACTCTACATGTTCACCCTGAGACCTAGACCTAAATGAGACCGCCTATTGAAATGAGACAGATTGTCACCACCAGAGAGATATTCTACATGTTCAGCCATAATTAAGAGTAACCTGCATTCTTCAGCCCACCAAAAGAAGATAATGCCGTTTGGCTCGGATTTGGGGAGTTTTCCCTCTTTGGTGCAGCTTCAAAAAGCCTTCACAAATACATTGCACTGAAACAATCACCCGAGGATAACTCTGGCAAACAAACTGATTCCTACACCCGAGTCTCCCAGGCAGGGACTGCAACCAGGATAACAATCCGTGGGACAAAAATATTATATAGCAACGAATAGTGATTGCTCACCGGGAAGGATCTGGCTCGGGAGACAAAGGGAGAGGGTAAGTGAATCAATTCACCCCTTCAGAGAGGGTGGTGGGAGGATAAGAGCAGAAGCAGAAATGCACTTAGGGCTCGATTCTCAAGGGAGGCCGTAACGGGTCTGTTAGCCGAAACGCACTCCCACTCACTGCCGAAACCAAAGAAAAACCTGGTGCACCTGCATTTCCCAGCGCCCAGTTGGCTCTTGCAGTCCCAGCCCCCTGATAGGCTATTCCTAATTTGAGTGCGGCCTGCCATTTCTGAGCACGCATCTGTCGCACACTCTCGAAACGCTGAAATGCCTGTAACTTAACATAGCTATTTGTGGGGTTTTTTTTTTTCCACAGTACAACTGGGAAATGTGATCTTTTCAGTTATACACATTCCACCACGCTGCAGCTAGCTGAGAAATTCTAGCAATTCCAGGATTATTACCATACCAATTTAAAAGGGAGTATTTGTGTAGGTATTTTCCTGTCCCTTCTTTTCCATTCTTATCTGCATAGTCTCGGCTCCTAGCAAATTTACCTTTTTTTTTAATCTTTTAGTTTTTTTTGCTTTTTCCAACCTTCTGTTCCCAGACAATACGGTTTGTACAGCTTCAGATGCACTCAAGGCTGTAAAACATCCACCACTCTTTCCTGCCGCCTGTAAACCTCACAGTGAAAGGCAATACTGAATATTTTATCGAAGGCAGCACATTTGATTTCTGCCTTTTGGTAAAGCTACAAAACTTTATTCCTGTACAAGCGCTCACCCTCACTGAAGTCTACTAGTGTCACTCAGAAGAGCTAAGAGAAGAAGGTGAAATGGTTGATGTTTATGTGGATTCCTGAGAGGAAGGAAAGATGCCTGCTTTGCCTGCAGAGCTGGGCTTCACCCAATTATTTCTGCATATTTCCTTCTGCTTTTTGTTTCTCTCGCCCCTTTTTATTTTCTATGTTTCGAGTTTCAGGTCTGGTTTCGGTTGGGTGCTATGGAAGGAGAGCCAGGCTGATAACAGGGCTGCATGTTTGTCAGTCACAAACTCTTTCACTGAACAAAACAACTGAAATATTAGAAGCAAATTAATGATAGCATTCACCCTTGGATGTCAAAGCTGGGGCCATAATTGTTATTTTGTTTACTGAAAATCTAAAAAGTAGGAAAGGACAGAGTGATTTGACCTACACATAATGCAGAGGACCAAGTGATAGAAATTTGAGTGTAGGGCTCAATTAATTGGCAATTTTAGCTACACTGCAGCCCCTCCCTGACCCAAGGTTCCTATTTAAAATTTAGATACTGCTTAAAATATTTCCCAGAGGTGTGAATTTTGATTCAGTCAGGTCCTTTCACGAGTTAAGAGTACTCTACCACCATAGGAATTTTTCCTTACTGTGGCAGTGAAAGGCTAAAATTCAGCCTTGAGCTGCACCCTTCAGATACACTTTCCCTCTTACTCATTCCTGCTTCCTTCTACTTAGTCCACACCTGCCATGTACCTGGTCTATCAGGAGCTCCTCTTTCACATTTCCACCTTTACTCCACCCAGGATCCACGGTACCTAGAAATCTCCCTACTCCAAATCTTCTCATTTCTGCATCTCATTTGATCTTTGGTCCCTGCCAGCCCAGCTCCTTCCCTCCCAGGGAAGCTGAACCTCATTCTGTGCTCTACAAATCGCAAGCACTTCAAGCATGAGGATGAAAAAAACTTCTATGGGTATTTTGAGGCGAAACTGCTGATTGCTTAGTACGGTCCTCAGATACCACAGTGGCAGCTGGGAGTGCCCAAAACAGAGGATACAGTCTAAAAACATGGGAAATATTTGCTCTTGAGGAAAGATCCCAGATATTAACCAGTTTGGGAAGCAGTTCACCTTTTTCTCTTTCTGACATTGTGATTTCTTTCATTTATGCTTGTTTAATGCTGGGCTGTCATTCCTCTGGAATGTTGCAATGCAAAACCAAACCAACCAAACAATAAAACCCAAATAAAAAGAGATTAGTCTAAGCTGAGTTGTCAGGATTCTTCACTCTTGATCTGTTTAGAAGACTTGTCTTGGCATGGGACGAGCTGTCTCCCGGAGCTTGCTAGCATTTACTAAGCATTTTATCCCCTATGTAGGGAACTCCAGGTCGCCTTTCCATGTCTGGCCAAGGCAGGTGAAGTCTTAGCAGAGCAAAGATCTAAATCAGACTCTTCCTGCAGCTTTTGTCAGAGGAAGACAATAACTAGCACCATTCAAGCCAAACCAAACCAAAGCAAAGCAAACCTATTTTAACCTATTACCAGGTATCACTTGTAGCCAGGCACCTCATTATCAACTAAGGAACTCTTTTATTCTTTTCCCCAAATCTCCCCTGCCCCCATTTCCAGTGCTTTGCACGCTCTGAACCTCGTTTGTTTGTTCCCTTTTGTCCTCACAGTCTTAGGCCAGAAAGGGAAAAAAAACCCCACATATATTCTACAGCCTGATCTCTGGGTGTTCCAGAGAAAATCAAGCTCATGCACATTGTTCTGAAATAAAGAATTTGAAGAGGCTTTTTAAATATTCACTTCTGAGACCTGCAGCCTGAGAGCCAAGGGAGAAATAGTTTAAAGGGTGTTGTCATCCAATGGCCTAGGAATAATCTGCGATGTAGAAATCATTTGCTATCAGGTTATTTTAAGTTTGCTGAGTGTTCACTGTTGAATCAGCAAATTTATCCACATGTCATAAATAGAGAAATGAGCCTGACAGAGTTTTGGATCCTCTGTTACAAGTACTCCCCTAAACCAACCAGAAACACACCACAAACCAAACCCTTTCTCTCGCTGTTCCACAAGCCACTACTTTCTTCTAGGCTTCTACACTTATTTTAAGTATTTAGGCTTTCAGTGGAGATCACAGACTTGGAGTTCAACTCTTGGATGCATCTGGGGAAGAGAGGAAAAAAAAAAAGGAGAACAGAGAGGGGCCTGGCAGTTTGGGTGGTATTAAAAAAAAAAGAGTATTCAGGCAGAGCGTAGTGAGAATAGTGTTTTGAAAATACAGCCCTGAAGGAAGAGTCTCCAGAGAAACAATGGGAAAGGAATAAATAAAAAGAAAGTTATAAATTCATCTATTTGCTCTTCCCTGACCCTTGCTTTTACTCCTCTTCACAGCAACTACCCTGGGAAAGGCACAATGCTTTCCCCTGTCACAATATTGAGAAAAATTGAAATGGGGAAGAAAGACCACCAGATGCTTTATTGTCTTAGGCGTTTCCACGTAATTAGCTGGGAATAAAGGTCCTCTGCACGGTTTCATTGCATTGAATGAACTTGGATATTGCTACACAGTAGTGTGTTTTATGATTCACGCTCTGTTATGCAGCGGCTTTTTGAGAACTGCCAGCTACTTTATCACTGACGGCCAAGCCCGGACCCACAACTTAAAATGCAGCAATGCAAAGTTAACTGTGCGTGACAGATGTCCATGAAATTGTTTAACACACGCACGCATGCACACACCGCACACACACACCCCCCTTCACAAAGCCAGCCCTCGCCCTCCAACTCTCTGCGTGGTCGACGGCGGTTTTAAATCCAAAGACAAGTTGGAGAAGAAACGGGGAGTGCGTGGTGAGGACCATGGGTTGCTGCAGGAATCACGTGCTTGGCCAAAGAAGTTGTGAGAATCATGAAGCTGGCTCCTCCGAGGGGGTCTGGTTCTCTCTGCAGTTTCTCCTTGCGGCTCTCCTGGGGATGGGAAGCTTGGGAGCAAGGGCTCCAAGATGTTGAAGTTCTTACTTGGTTTTGGAAACCATCAGGGTTTGACCTCAGGAGCCCCACTTCCAGAGGAGACACTCCCGAGGCACAATCTTCCTGCTGTTGCACCTCGTACCCAATTGTTCATTGACTCACAGGGACTAGGATCACGGTGTCTACAAAACCTTCATGCGAGGTTCCTTCTCCTCCTCAGAAAATGGAGGGTGCCAACAGTGCAGCTACTGCCTGTATAAACCAGGCCAAGAGAGCCACACTCTCAGAAAAGGACAACGTTTTAAGCATGCAGACAGGAATTCACACTGACTCCATGCAGGGACCTGCCCTGTTGTCCCCTCCTGGGAAGCATAAGCCCATCCCTGCTCCTCAACCTACTTGTCAAGCACCGTGGCATAGAGCAAGGGGGGGGAGAGCATATCCCTCTCCTTTCTCTGCCTTCCATGAACAGCTCTATTGATTGCCATTGGGTTATTAGCATGGGAAGGTGGTACCCAGTGTGAATGCAAGTGACAGCAGCGAGCCAAAAGAAAGGAAACAGGGAATTGGCTCCCCTCAGAAGGAGAGAGAGGCGAGAAGTCCCCTGACCCTGCTTGGACTTACTTTGTATTCTGGAAGGGACAAGCCCTTTCCCCAAGGTTTACTGGCTGCTCTGACAGGGAGGAAATAAACCATGAAAAACCTTTCCAGTGCTCAGCAAATGGAGGCACAGGAGAGCATCAGATGAGTCTGTCAAGTCACAAAAAAAACCAACCCCAAACCACCCACAGCAAAAGAATATGCAAAAAAAGCAAAAGAAGTCAAAACCAAGAACAAGCTAGAGAGATTTCCACTCTGTTTCCTGATGTCTAAATGAACATGTAATTAACTTCAAAGTATTTTGTAAGGAAAGCAATAGTTCTGCTGTAGGGATTCTCTGCCATTGGGCAGCATACATCTATTTTGAGAGAGGTGGCCCAGCTTCTTCCTCCCAGCGACGTGGGCTTGTGCTTTATGGATGTGAAAAGCAGCATAAAGCTCAGGCTCCAGGAAACCACACCTGAGTCCAGACTGGAGAGGGTGGTGGCAATTCACAGCAGACTCCAGAGCAAGTTCTAGGAGGGATTTCAGAAGGGGAACCGAGAGGCTGGTGTCCCTGCTGCAATCTACCCATGAGATTTCTTTTTAATGGGTGTTTTTCCCCCAACTCTGACACCCACTAGAGACTCAGACTTACTTTCTATTGTCTGAGTAACAAGTTCCACCTTTTGCACTTGGGGCTTAGCGAAGTTTGTCTGATACAAGGTAGTTGAGACCCTCCAGAAACAGCCAGAAAACGATGGGCTTTTGATCTTTACTGGGGGTGCGGGGAGGGAACAAATGCCACAGCTACCTGTCAAAGCTTTTGCTCCTCAAGGGCAGCATAAAGCAGGCTCAGTGGGGCACCAATTAAATACTGTGGGATGCTGTGTGTCTGTCTGTCTGTCTGCGTGCGTGTGGCTGGTGGGTGGCCTGCTCAACATTTCAGTGGATGTTTCATTCCCACCCCTTTTACTACGACCCTGGTCAGGCCACTTTTATGCCAGTGACAGCTTCATGAAGCACAAAACATGGAGCAATACATGGCATGAAATTGGCAACAAAGCCGAGCAAAAGAAGGAACAATTCTCTGGCAGGATGTGATCACAATATGGCTGATTGGATCTGGAAGCAGATGCCAGCAGCGGGTATTGTCCTGGTGACTGAAAAGACATGACCCCCGAGGTACAGAAGACAACGGGGCCCTCCTTATGAACCACAGGGGGAGGGGAGAAGAGGTGAAACCAATGAATAAATCAGGCGCTGGAAACAGGGGAGAAAAGAAAAATGCTAAAGAGGACTTTTATGGGGGATAGGGGCAGCTCAATATGCGAGAGCGTTGCCTCCCCAGCTAGCTGAACACTCGCTCAGACAATGGCTTTTTAACAGATGGGAGCCCTGCTGAAAGGGGCCAAGTTTTGTGCAGTTGAGAATCCCTGTTTGTTTAGTCTGCTGCTCAGGCAGGTGTCTGCAGAAAGGCGATCCAGCAGGTTAAGTGTCTCGGGGGCGGTTGGAGGCAGGCAAGCCGGCACTGGTTTTACTGGTCAGGGGGGCTGGTCTTGTTCGACTTGTTTGCGAAGCCCTTGGGAAGGAGAGGGGATTAAAAAAAAAAAAAAAAAAAGAAGAGATCTCTTTTCTCCCTTCCTTCTAAGGAGAGATTTTGTCGATCTGGGCAATCAGGCCCCAGTAATAAACCCTTCCAGTGAGGATGCTTCACGTCACAGGGACCGACAGAGCACGGAAGGTTGCAGCTTGCAGTGTCACAACTCTCTGCTCCTACACCACTTCATTCTTTCCCTCCTTTCCGACAATACATTTGAAAACCCAGCTGTTTACACTACAGGTTTCTGAATGGGCTTCTTCATCTAGCTGAGCATTTACTGGAGGTCATTGAAATTCGACTCACATGGCTCCTGACCTCAGCGATGTGCAATTCTCCTCTGCGGTAACAGAGATGCTGCCATTCTCCCCAGTTAACCACGACATCATGTCCAGCTAGAAGGACTGGTGGGGTTGACTTTTCCCTCAGTCCCATAAGCACACGGGCACCAAAGGCCATGTATGGGATCTGGAGACCCCAGCATGTAAACCTTTGGGAGGTGGGGTGGGACCAGCCCAGAGGAGTGATAAACCTCACTTGCTCATGAGATACTTGTTTCCAGACCGGGTACGAAAGTGAACATTGTGAGAAGGCCAGTGCCAGAGGATGCTGCTCTGAGGAAGCCTCCAGAAGGGTTACAGCCTTGAGCAAGCAGCCGTGAGCACAGCTTCTCCTCCCCAGGCTTTCACAAAGAAACCACTCTTGTTGCTGAACCACAGTGTTTGGTGATACCCTCACCAATGCCCTGGATGATAACGTTTTCTTGCGTGACCCTACCCAAACTGACAACCTCGTAACAAGCGGGATCATGCAAGGAACATGAAGCATGGGAAGGGAAAGGAAACACATGGAGCATCATGCATGAGTGGCAGCAAGAGTGTCACCTCTCGCGCTGGATCACAACAATCCTGATAGTCCTGAACCTCAAACGATCAAGGAAAGGATGAAGAGACACCCTGGTGAGTGGGACACAGACTCACTCAGCTATGTTGTGGACAGACCCAACTCCTGGCCCGTGCTGTGGTGTGCCCAGTGCAGTTGCAGTGCCATGGGTACCAGTGGGGTTGCAGTACCGTGCTGGGCAGACGCTCACCCATCAAATGAAACATCCACCTTTAATTCCTACCTGTGTTGTTGGGCTTGCTATGTCACTTGAGACAAAGGACATCACTTCTCTGTGCTCCCGTTCCCCTCTTGCCCTCCATATCCTTTACTTAAAATGTAAGGGTGGTCAGTCCTGGTAAGAGTATGGATTCTATATACCCAACAAAGCTTCCATCTTGATCCAGATATTTCTAGCTATTCTTCCTCTCAGGAGTGTGAGACAGTGGCCTTTCCTATGCTGTTTTACCTCCTCATTTGCTTGGAAACTTCTCTGTAGTCACGATTCATATCGGAAACAGAAACATCGCTCAACTTCTACCTAAGCAGCTCTATAAACAGGGATTTCTTCTAGGGGCTGGAGGTAGCACCATGCTTGCATGACTAAATCAGTGCCTTTCTGGCCTAGGCACCTCTCACAATCTCATCTCCACCTCCAGACCTGTTTTGAAAAGGAGGGAGGTGAAAGCCCGGGTTCCTATATGTACTGAGTTGCTGCACGGCCACTGAGCCACCCACAAGAGATCTGCAAAAAAAAAAAAAGAGTGAAAGCAGCATTCACTCTATTGAAAGCTCCTTTTCCCCTTTCCTACTTCTCTTGAAACAACAAGAAGAAAAAGCCAAACCTTTATCTGGCCGGATTGTGTTAAACAGCATAAAATATTAACCTCCACACACAGCTGCACATGGAACTGCATCTTCGATACCTACTTTCTGGCATTAAAAACTTGTGTCTTGACCTAGCAACCTAAACACAAAGGTTTTTCTGCTTACTTCCCAGCTTGCAAAGCCTCTTATTTTAATATTTTTGCTACATATTTAAACATTTTTCTTCAAAAACGCCTAAGGACAATGCTAATGCTCTTTCTGAATTTGCCTCTTCCCATTTAGTGATCTCGGTACTATTCCTTTTTAGAGGCTTAAAGTAGAGTTTATGCAGCATTAGTATTCATAGGCACATGCTAATTTACTCCTGTGGTCGGATACGTAAGTGGGTGTTTTCAGATGAAACAGAAGGGATTAGATCTAGATCACTTGCTCTGAAGAAAAGTTGTCGCATCCTTCATCTTCCTATTCTTTGCAACACAGCATCAATTACCAAAACCAGACTTCTTTTTCCTAAAAAAAAAAAATTAAAAATAAAACAAATAAATAATTAAAAATAAATAAGATGGTAACTTCTCTCTCGGAAAGAGAAAAAAAAAAAAATTGTCCCTTGGTATGTGAAAGTCACAAAGTCCCCAAGCCCTCCCTCCACCCCCCTCCTTTCTCCGCAGGGATGGGGATTATCAGCACCCATCCCTGATGCCACTCTGAGTAAACAGGGTAAACACTCTCGTAACAAAAGGTTTTTTTTAAGTGTTCCACAACCTATGGTTGGAGAGGAAATGTGCTGCGTTTTCCATCCTGTTTCCCCTTTGTAACTCAGGTTTTAAACATTATCACCGCTACATATATTCACATTTGAAACTAAACCAAACTTTTCATCACTTTTTCCTCTATTTGCTGTTTGGAACCTCCCCTAATGACAGGAGGTAATTAATTAATAACCAAGGAATCACCTCCATTTATACTGTGAATTTGATTTGGAATATGTAATCCTCCAGGAGATGTTAATGTAGTTAAAGGGACAGGAGCAAAACACCCTGTTTCCTTCTTGGACAGCTGTAGGGTGGGTGGTAGAGACCCAGTCCTCCCACAGCCCCCCAGTGCACCCCACAGAGCCTGCCCTGAGCCCTGTACGCACAGTTCAGCAGGGTGTTCCTCACACCTCTGTACAGGAATGGCTGGGGAGGGAGAAATTTCATTCCAGGCACACTTTTCCCCCCCTCCCCAGTTGCAGGTATTTGCTATTAAGGCATATGGGGTTTTAATATCCTCCTTAGGGAGAAGGAGGAGATCAAACTATCTCAAGAAGTCAGAATTCACTGTGAGGTAAAAGCAAGGAGGTCAAGTGGGTACCTGTAGCCACATCCCATTGCTTGGACAAACATCAACTACTCATAAACTTATATACATGCATATCAAAGCCATTTGATGATGCTAATTACCTGACACCACATCTCAGGTCCAGCATGACTTTTAAAAGCTATTGTGTATTTTGCCCCTACTGTGCCACTAATGACCATCCACAGAAGCCACATAAGCACACAGAAAGGACTTGGAAGTCAACAACTTTACCTTAGTTAAGCAAGGCAACCAAAGAAATGTAACTGCAGCAAAGGGATGACTCTGCCTGGCCAGGTCACCACAAGCTAGGTCAATTAGCCATCAAGATTACACTAAGATGAGCGCATCAAGCAGTGAGAGGACACAGTCCTGGGCATGAGAAGGTCACCATCTGCCCCAGCAAACATTCCCTGACACCGTTTCGATCCATGCCAACCGGTGTCAGATACCCAGGCTATAGTTCCACGTCTGTACCTGGGCAGGCTTACAATTTATGTGTTTCGCCCTGCCCTGGAAGCTAAGAGGATTTACAAGCAAAGCTACAAGCTCTTCCTCACTGCTGACCTCTGTGCCTGGCAACACTCTGGGGCACATTTGTGTTGTCTTGTGTAACCCAAAGGTCCACCGTCCCCTGGGACTCTGAAATTACAGCTGTTGCTTGGCATCAAGGATACTGCACTGCTTGGTTTAGATCGAGCTGCAAGGCCATTTCTTGCACAAGGCACACAAAAGTAGGGGCTGCAAAGCCTGCCATTCCCGAGAGGGGAGATGTTGGGTTTCGAGTCGCATGGACAAATTCTGACACAATCGGAATTTGTTCATACAAGTTTCATACAAGGGAAACAGGCACAGGGAGATTCTTCCCAGAAGAATACTCACCCTTGCATTGTTTTTATCCATTTGAAAGATATCTGCTTGCTTTTTTCAGTTATTCAGATTGTCCAGGTTTAGCCTTGTGTACATTCAAAGTACAGTTCCCTCTTTGACTTCAGCTACTCAATGGACTGTAGGGCAGTTCTTTGAGAAGCATTAGAGCCCACCTCAGGCCACAGTTCTACTTGCTCTCTATTTCTTTGTCTCTTCTTCCTTCTCTTTTCTTCTTCTTCTTCTTCCTTCTTCTTCCACCTCCTTTTCCTTTTCCTTCTTTTTCTCTTTTTTTTTCTTTTTTCATCTTGTTCCTTCTTCTACCTCCTTTTCATTTTTCTTCTTTTTCTTTCTTTTTCTTCTTCGTTCTTCTATCTTCTTTTCCTATTTTTTCTCTTTTTATTTTTTCTTTTCTTTTTCCTCTTCTTCCTCCCTCTTCTTCCACCTTCTTTTCCTTCCTTTTCTCTTTTTCTTCTTATTCTTTTTCCTCTTCTTCCTCCATCCTCTTCCACCTTCTTCTCCTTCCTTTTCTCATTCTTCTTCCTCTTCTTCCGTCTTCTACCTCCTTTTCATTTTCCCCCTTTCCTTTCCCTCCCCTTCCCCTTTCCCCTTCCCCTTTTTCTTCTTTCCTCTTCTTCCTTCTTCTTCTTTTCCTTTCTCTTGGTGGCTCCCAGGAACCCGCTGCCCCTCTCCCTGTCCCATCTCCCACTCACTCCATTGCCTGAGCAGTTCATGCACTGCCCTGCTACTGACCTCCTCCTCTTGCTCCTTCTTGGAGTCTCAGTCTCTTCACTTCCAGCTTCTCGTTACTGTCTCCTGCTTCCCTCGTCCCTTCCTCACACAGCTCACAGGGGGCTGAAGGCACCAAGTGCACAGGATGTATACATATATATATATATGTATGAATGTGTATTACCTGCTCCAGGTTGCTTGCCCAGGTGGGAAAAGCAAGCAAAGGGAAAGCTTTGCGCTTAGTTTTTTTCACATTTAGTCTTGGACTCAAGCACAGGAAGTAGAGATATTACAAATAAATTTGATTTTCTATTAACTGCATAAAATATATTTTTCACTCATCTTTCCCAATCTGCTTGAAATGTCATACAGTATTCAGGCAACTAACAGAGGAAACCTACTTTAGGGCAGGTGGCTGCAGAGAAAAAGCTGGTCCTGGGAGGTCTTCACAATGGCCCTACTCTTTCCAGGATTTCTTTCCAAGAGCTGGGATTTGCCTGCATCCAGTGAAGTCTGCTCTCTGGAACAAACTGGCTGATGTTCCTGCTCTTGTTTAGGTAATAAAAGGGCATGGCTGGTGTAAAATAAAGGATATAGAAGGTTAAAATGTGTAAGAAAACAAAAAAAAAAAGGAAAAGTGTCATTTAATGTCACTGGAACTGCAGTCCTGTCAGTCCTCGAAGTGTGGGTTGCATGAAATACTCCAGTTAACAAAACACTCCAGCAGATGCTGTACCACACAAATACCTCAGGCTTACCACAGAAGAACCAACCAGAACATTTCAGTTCCTCCTGTAGCACAGAGAAGCTCGAAACCACTGCCCCCAGGCATAGGAACAGCTTTGAAACCACAAGGTCCTTCCTTCCTCCAGGAAGTGATTTCCCCCAGGTTGTGATTTCTGAAAAGCTTATCATTTCTACAACAGCTTCATATTGCTTTGGCCTCTGCTTGTGCAAGGCTTGGAGCTGCAGATCGTAGAATCATTAAGGTTGGAAACAACCTTCAAGATCATCAAGTCCAACTGTCTACTAAATATTATCAGGACCACTAAACCATCTCCTGAAGTGCCACATCTGGGTGATTGCTGAACCCCTCCAGGGATGGGGACTCCAGACCCTCCCTGGGCACCCTGTTCCAAGGCCTCACCACTCTCTCAGCAAAGACATTTTTCCTGATATCCAACCTAAACCTCCTCTGGAGCAACTGCAGCCCATCTCCTCTTGTCCTATCACGAGTTACCTGGGAGAAGAGACCAACATCCACCTCACTCCAACCTCCCTTCAGGTGGCTGTGGAGAGCAGTAAGGTCTCCCCTCAGCCTCCTCTGTCATATTGGTTTAAATGGAGAGAGCACATGTTGAACTGGGGCTTCCAGCTCTGCTTGTTTAGCAAGGAACGCTCTCTTAATCTCTGATTGCGGCACACAAGATTTAGTGCAGATCCTCTAATTTAAATGTCAGAATGTGAGCAGTAATTTATTTCCATAAACCGAAAAGCAATAAAGTCAAATATATTAAGCGCTGGCTCTGAGAGCTCAGATTGTACAATTTATAATTCTACAAAACACAAACAGCAGAAAAAAAACCCCAAAATACCCCAGAAAGGATGAGTTATTATCACTCATTTAAGCATTTGATTCAGTGCTGGTGGAAGCAGTGGCAAGAAAAGCAAACCAAACACACACAAAAAAAAAAGGAGGGGGGGGAAAAAAAGTGAAAGTATATGGGACACTGAAAGGCCCTTGGTGACAGCTCAACGTGGGGAGCCTGAGCGGCTGAGGTGTCCCTACACCCACCAGCTTTTCTGAGTGCTCCTCCTCAACTGCTCTGCACTCTGACACTTACTCTGACCTCCTATTTTCATACTGTGGGACTGATTCCTCACCATGCCCCATCAGCTTCCAGACATGCATTACACCTTGAAAATTGCACTACAAATGGTAAGGTGTTTTCTTCTTTGCAGCAGCAACCATTTCCAGCATTTAGCACCTGGGGTAGCCAAAATCTGGTCCTCAGTAAGACCTTCTCGGTCACCAGTCGAGACACAATGTGCAGACAGAATGCGGCACAGGAATTCAGATGATGATAAGCTGGGCCAAAGCAGAATCAGTCCACATAGGAGTCAAGTGGAACTGCCTAAACACATCTCTGAAGGGAGAGGCAGGATTTCAGCTGGTGTCTGCACCCAAGCTCGGGGAATTTGAGCTTAGATCCCCATTCTGTCAGCCTAAGCCATCCATAACGTGACCATGAAGTAAGGAGGAATCGCTAAATTATCCCGACAAAACCCAATCTTTGGAGGAAGCATCTGAACAGCAACAAGCACAGTGGGTAAAACAGCCTTGCCATTGGCATTTAAGTGGCAAAGGAGAGGCAGAACTGAGGACAAAACCACCAGGAAAGCCATTCAGCTTTATACCTCAGCTCAAACTATTACATAAGTCACCGAAGCGGAACAACAGCGACAAAAATCTGGTGGCTGTGAACCTTCTGCCAAGCCTCCCCATGTTCACGGCTGACCCTTCTGTGGAGAGGCTAGGGATGAATTTGCCTTGTGCATCTTCTCTGGAGGATGAGCCCCAGACCCTCCAGGGTCCACATGGTCATTGGGTCTGGAGTATGCTGGTGCACATGACAAATTTTTACCCTTTGACATAGAAGAGGTTGGAAAAGATGTAAGTGATAGACTCATAGAATCATTTAGGCTGGAAAAGACCTTTAAGATCATTAGGTCCAACTGTAAACTTTACACTGACAGATCCATGACTAAACCATGTCCCTAAGTGCCATGTCTACACGTTACTTAAATACCTCCAGGGATGGTGACTCCACCACATCCCTGGGCAGCCCGTTACAGTGCTTGGTAACTCTATCCATAAAGAAATTTTGCCTAATATCCAATCTAAACCTTCCCTGGCACAACTTCAGGCCATTTCCTCTCATCCTGTCACTCTTTACTTGGGAGAAAAGAGCGATAAGTTATCCCATCAGCCTTCTCAACTAAACAACCCCAGCTCCCTCCGCCTCTCCTCATCAGACATGTTCTCCAGACCCCTCACCAGCTTCATTGCTCTTCTCTGGACTTACTCCAGCACGTCAATGGCTTTCTTGTAGTGAGGGGCTTAAAACTGAACCCAGTATTTGAGCTGTGGTTTCACCAGTGCCAAATACAGGGGGACGATCACTTCTCCACTCCTGCTGGAGATCCAGGCCAGGATGCCATTGGCCACCTGGACACACCGCTGTCTCATGTTCAGCCAGGTGTCCACCAGCACCCCCAGATCCTTCTCTGCCAGGCAGCTTTCCAGCCACTCTGCCCCAAGCCTGGAGTGTTGCCTGGATCTGTTGCAACCCAAGTACAGGACCCGACACTTGGCTTTGTAGAACCTCACACCACTGACCTTACCTCATCCATTCATCCTGTCCAGATCCCTTTGCAGAGCCTTCCCACCCTCAAGCAGATCAACACACCTGCCTAACCTGGCGTTGTCTGCAAACTTACCAAAGGTGCCCTTGTCCAGATCATTGATAAAGATATTAAACAGAACTGACCCCAATTCTGAGAGCTGGGGAACAGCACTTGTGATGGGCCACCCACTGGGTTTAACTCCGTTCACCAGCACTCTCTGTCCTCAGCCATGCAGCCAGTTTCTTAGCTAGCAGAGTACACCCATGCAGGCCACGAGTAGCCAGTTCCTCCAGGAGAACCGGGTGCCTCCTTGGCAGAAGGTGTCCCCTACACTTGTTGAGGTGGGAACGGTACGTTCTGACAGGGTTGCAGCACATGTGAGGGCTTCTCGGGACCAGGAGGACAGGATGCTAAATCTGGGGACCTATGTGATTTCCTCGCCATTCCTCCTTGCAGAAGGCCAGAGAGCTTTAAGAGCCACTCTTCCAGCACTGCTTAATGCCACCACTCGCAGGCTTCACTGAAGCTTGAGGAAATGCTGATTAACAGTATTCATCCTGGACCAGGGCTTCGGCACTCCCCTCCTGGTTGGGTTTTTTTTTTTGCTAACCCTTAATGTATTCATTGCCTTATTTTCATACATGCTGATTGAATAGCGATTTATTCCTCTGGTGCTGGGCTAAGTCCACACATACTAAATGTGAAATCTTTATTCTAACCAATGTCTAAATCATTGTTTTCTGGCGGCGCAGATCATGCGGCACAGATTATTAATAGCTCTGGTCTCTACACCACTTGACACGGCGCTCCAGCTGTCATTCTGCTCCCTGGCTCGTATGATTCTTGCACTGGTGAAGTGCCAGGCCCGGGCCGAGCCCATCAGTCACTGTCACCCAGCACCCAGTGATGAATAGCCCCGCGAGCGCTGTGGCGAGGCCTCGGCTCCCGTTCACACGCGCCTGACTTTTCCTGACTCCGGCATGCCAGCTGAGGCCGGTCCCCACCCAGGTGGGCCGTGGTGACCTGGAAAAGACCACCCCACCCCCTCCCCCCCCCCCCGCGCCCCAGATCCGTTAAAAATGAAACAAATCCTAATGCGATCATGTCACTAATTATGCATTTAATTCAGTTATAAGGAGCTAATGGCTCCCTCAGTGACAGCTTTTACTGCTAAAAGGCAATTCATTCCTGAAACTGAGAAATCTAATTACACAAAATGCTTCGTCCTAATCCTTTCAAAGAATAATCTTATTTGTAGACATTAACATCCCAGATGCTGCTGCTGTTTGTCCATTATGACAGTGTTTGTCCTGAATAATGTATAAATAGCTCTTTCTGGACAGTTGCATGTCACTAAATCAATACAATTTGCTGCCTTCTGTTACATTAAGTCAGTCTGGGCAAGCTGGAGAAAATTAACCTTTTGTTTCCCACTCAAAAGGGCCTTCGAAATTAGAAGCAAGAAAGGGTTGGAGGGCCTATGGGAATCATGAGGTCTTTTTTTTTTTAAGCCCACAAACTATTCAGCAGATCCACAGGGCTGGTGATGGATATATCTTCAGAAAAACTGGCAAAACATTTCCAGGCAGCCGGGGAGACACAAAAGGCAAAACTCTGTCCTGCTTTCTCGTCTCTCCCTTAAATGTTTCAAGTTTCTTCTACCAAAGCAGCTTAATTGTAGTAAATTCTTGCTGTGGTGTTTTGTTGTCAAGGGAACGGTACCGCTGCTGAGATGTTCCTTAGCAGTCTCAGTAGCTCCCACTGCTAGCGAGGTGGGAAATATCCCCACAGAGTTGCTCTGTCTACACAAAAAGCCCTTCAAACACACAGAAGCCACTGGAGAATAGAAAGTCTTTTTCTCATGCAGTATATAACTGAGAAGACGAGCTGAGCGTGCGTAACTTCCAACACATACACCACCAAAAACAGAGCTGGGTTTCAGTGGGTTTGCCTATTTATCTTGCACGTTAAGAAATAGCTGCCTGGAGCTATTGCTATGATGAAGTAACCAGCTCTTCCCCAGTTTTAGCAAATTTCCGTGTGATATCCTGGCAGTATCCCAAGAGACACTTGCGGGATTCCCTAAATGTCACTCCTAGTTATGAAAGCCCTCTGAGAGACTCGTTTGTAACCATCAAACTCAAGCTCCACTGAAAGCTCTCTGCCCTTGCCAGGGACCAAGAGCGCAGCCAAGCAGTGCGGACAGTGCAACACGACTCATAGTGAAGAGAAAAACATAGGTCCTACCAAACCCATACCTCAACTCAAAGTAAGTATGAAGGGTATGTACTCAATGTTCCACCGTAAAGCCATTAGGAGGCTAACTTATTGGAAAAAAATCCAGTGCTGAGAAATTATGTCCGTGCTCCTTGTAGAGCAGAAGTGACACCGGAGCTCTTATTCCATCCTCAGCCTCCATCCATCTATTCTGTGAGCTTACCAGCAACGTCCCTAATTGCGTGGGCTTCTTGAAACAGCACAAAGGATGCTATGCAGGCAGAAGGTTAAAGTGGAAATGAAGAAGTAACCTGGGGTTTCAAAAAGTTCAAACTGGAAAACACCAGGTTTCCCTGTGGTGATTTGACTTCTGTCTTAGTAGAAACAGCAACCAGAGGGAATATTCAGAGCACCGTAGGGGATAAAAAAAGGGAAGATAAACCATAGCTTCACTAGCACAGAGGCACGTACCATCCTTGAGACACAGGCTTGTGCAGAAGTGAGCACAGGAACACACCCCTCACAAGCACCCAGCTCTAACAGATGCTGATGGCAAAAGCAAAAATCAAAAGCTTGCTCTCAGAACCAAAAATCAAATAACAAGTCTATTTGCCCAGAGAAAGAACAGCCCAATAAAGTATTCAGGCCTGCCTTTAGCATCATAGAATTGTCAGGGTTGGAAGGGACCTTAAAGATCATCCAGTTCCAACCCCCCTGCCATGGGCAGGGACACCTCCCACTAGAGCAGGTTGCTCACAGCCCCATCCAGCCTGGGCTTAAACACTTCCAAGGATGGGGCTTCCACCACCTCTCTGGGCAACCTGTGCCAGTGTCTCACCACCCTCATGGGGAAGAAATTCTTCCTCATGTCTAACCTGAATTCACCTATCTCTAGTTTTAATCCATTCCCTCCAGTCCTATCACTGCCCCACAGCCTAAAAAGTCCCTCCCCAGCTTTCTTGTAGCCCCCTTCAGATACTGAAAGGCCACAAGAAGGTCTCCATGGAGCCTTCTCTTCTCTCGACTGAACAACCCCAACTCTCTCAGTCTGTCCTCGTAAAGGAGAGAGCTCTCCAAGGCCATGCATGCGCTGCAGGGCATTAGGAAGGTTCCCTTGCGTGGTGCCAGGGGCTCTTCTGATGGCTTCCTGGGCAGATCAACCACATCTGGTGGTGTCACCCCTTTTACTGTGATTTCAAAAGCAGTCTCTCCCTGTTTGCTCCTTTTGCAGATGATTATTTCTTTTCCACGCCCAGCTGGAAATTCTACTCTTGAAGAAAAGTCTCAAAGCAGGTTTCTCTCAGGAGGACTGCAGTTCAGCAATCCAGGACTTTTTGCCGTTTGTGGCTTCCTGGACTAGCTGATGGCAACTGCTTTGCTGAACTGAGCTTCTCTTTGCTTCCTCATCCTCCCAAGAGAGTGGATCCAGAGAGCTAGGAGCACAGCTCCCTTCACTGCCCTGCATTGCCATATTCCCATGGCTTTCCATGGAGGTGGCCAGATCTACAGGATCTGAGGAGGGGTGGGTGGGTGTCACCTTTTGGGTCCCCTCACAGAGAGCAGAGATTAACCCACCACGTGGCCGATTTCTTCTGGAAACCCACATCTGTGAGGCACGTGCAAAGCTGGCTTCTCAGAGCGGCCTGCAAAGCCTATGTGCCCAGTACCAGTGGCAGCAGCCTCTCCGACACCGTTCTGAAGCAGGGTCTGGTATGTGGCAATGGTTTTAAACTGATTTCACCCCAACAGAAAAACATCAAACCACTTGTCTAGACTCCCTGCTGCTGCTGCTCTGTGGTTAGGAGGACACAGATCCCTAGTTAAGCCAGGTCAGCGCTTTCCACACGTGCTGAATGCATCGAAAACATCCAATGCATCCATTTGAATATTTTTAGGGGGATTAATTGTTTGAATCTGAAGTTTATGCCACTCTAATGGACTACTAATGGAAGAAGCTTTTAAAAGAAGCTCTGCGTTGTTCCGAGACCAGCCTGTGACCTGGCCACCAGGTGAATATGTACCAATATCTATCCTACGCTGTGCCATGAGGTGCAAATCCATTACAGTAGAGTCTGCGTCTTCACGTATTGTGTGCTGCTGAGCAAGCTCACGGAGCTCCATAAATAATAAATGATAGGAACTTGACCTTGAATATTAAACGTGCTGTGAAGGATTCTTCACCCAGGAATTCGGGTTCGTTTTTCCCCAGAAGCTTTATCTTGGGGAATCGCAGTTGTCGCAGAAAAAGCTGGGGCTGGTCTGGGTCTGATTTTGAGATCGAGCTCTTTTCTCTGCTGATAGAAACAGGCAGACAGCACTGCCTATCCCAGCAGCTGGCAGGACATGCCAGTCCACCACTGCCCACCTCACCCACATTGTCCCTTGCTACCTTTTCAGGTGCCTTATGCCAAGAGCTCACCTGATGGCTTTCAGGTCCCTGAACCAAACCAATCTGGCAGGTTCTGGCAAGCAAATAAATTTAGTAAAGCTGATTTGCAGTGTAAAACCCAGACCCTTCAATTGGCTACAGATTACAAAGGCCAGGATTTTCTCAAGTGAGGACCAAGCATTTCAAACACTCCTGGAACGGAGACCATTCGCCTCTGATCATCTCAGAAATCATCCCTGTACTGTCTGAAGAAAGACAGAGATAAAATGCAGAAATACTATCTCCTGACCACAGTGGTTTAAGCAGGTGCCTGAAACCTCGTTTAGTTATCAGGATACCGTGGGGTTACTAATTTATTGCTGTTAGGGCACACAGCAAGGGCTCTCATGATAAATAATGGTTCCCTTCTGCTTAGTCAGGAACTATCGCTTAGTGCTGGGTTTAGTTTTCATTTAATTAAACAAATTGGACATCACCTCTGGTTACCTGTAAGAAAAGGACACAGAAACTGGAAGATGCAGAGTCAGGAGAAGAGGGGAAGGAAAATAAGGATATATTTTCCTTCCTGAAGGAGTCATGGGTGTTTGGAAAGGCCTTTTCACCCCTCCTCGCATGCATTGCCACTGGGGTTTTTTTCAGTGGAAAACATTGCTGGAGAGAATAAAACATTCTACCCATGAAAGAGATGAGGACTGAGGATCAGTGTGAAACACAGATGGTCTTAACTTACTCCTAGGGAAATGGGAAGCTTACACTACTTTGCCTGCAAACTCTTTGGACAGCAGATGATTTCTCTGCGCTGTTTCACAGCACATGACTTAATGAAGCTAAGCCTCTGACAGGAGCTGCTTTCTGCTTCTGAAAGACTGAAGCCTGCCATGTTAAAGCCGTGGTTACTCCACAGCCCTCAGAGATGGCTCAAATGAGATAAGAACCATGTCTGCTATGGGACAAGTGGAATTAGAGATCTGGAGCAGACAGGCAAGCATAGAAGGACAATTACTCCATCAAGAAGTGATAAAAGTCTCCTGGTTAAAGAGCGCATCACAACTGAACCAATGGGCAAGATAAAGGAACCTCCTTAAATTATGCAAGTCCTTTGAGCTTTCAGATGTACTTTGAAAGCCCAGAGAGCCAAGGCAAAGAACCAAGCCCATCCTGTGGACGGGGAAAGCACAAACTTTAGTCCTTCCAGAGACGCACATATGCCCAGGGATAGTGTGAAGGAAAACAAAGCAAGGTGGGAGGGAAGAAAGGGAATGGACAACTTCCTGACCTTTCCTTCCAGGTTGTCATTCTTTTATTCCCAGAGTGAGAGAAGATCTATTGAGAGTGGGGTCTGAGGGGATACCTGGTGTTATCATCACACACCTGAAATAAGAATTTAGCATTACAAAGCATTTCCTATGACATTAAAAACCAAGCCAAACCAAACTGTGGAATAGCACCCAGAAGGAATATCTATCACAGTGTCATTTGAGAGGGAAGAGACTAATACCTTTATTCTCCCACAAAATACACCTAGAGAAATTGGTGGGATACTGGCTACAATACAGAGCATCTTTTCCAGATGCCCTTTCATGTATCCAAGGGTTCTTTGCTGCTTGGACTATTCTAACAGGAAGAAAATCCCCCTGTTCCCAACATTTCTTGCTGGGATGGGATGAGCAGCATCAGATTCAGAGCTACTGAGAAACTATAGATTAAGGTAAGAAGTACTTCCCAGATGGAAAATAAGGAAATGGCAGGTTATTGTTTACCAAGCAATCAGAGCAGCAACATTTACATTCAATCTGAAAACAGCAGGATGGTCCGTCCGTGCACGGTACTGAAATCCCTGTCCCTTGGGATTGGGGCTTGTACCATGTACCAGAATCACTGGTGCCTCTGAGGTCTTTGTAGCAGCATCTGAAGGTGGCAAAGGAAAAGCAGGATCTGGGAGACCACCATCATTAGCTCCTCATCACCACTTGGTTCAGTGGGAAGTTTGCATCTGCCTGAGCAGGCCTGTGTGGTCAGGCAGAAAACACAGCTGAGCAGCAGGGCTTAGTCACCCCTCCATCACTGTCAATAAGTGAAATGGGAGGCCCTTACATCATTTCATTTACTATTTCAATGATTACATAGATCATTGCCTTCTCATTGTTTCAGTGATAGATTTAATTAACTTCCAATTAATCACAGAGGGTGATATTTAATGCTCAGCCCTGCACTGAGCACAGTGTCACCGACCAAAGAATATATTTTGAAGGCTTCAGTAATCAAGAGGTCATGGAAGATAGATGTTCTTCACCAAAAGAGAGAGAGAGAAGATAAATTTGTGTGTCCACTCTGCTCTGGCTAACCGTTTTAGGGTAATTGTTTCACATCCAAATTATAACTTTCCAAAAGGTCCATCCATGCACAAAGCTAGATAAAAGGGAGGGGGGGGGGGGGGGGGGGGGGGGGGGGCAGGTAATAGGGGTCACGTTATAGAGACTTCACAGGGCTGTAATTCCCATCTGCAGGCAGCAGCAATGTTCGCAGCTGCGGTGGTTAAGGCCCTGACAAATGTGCAGAAAGAAATTCCCTGTAAAGATCCTTCCATTTAGATAGAAGGACTTAAAAAAACCAAACCCAAATCAATGACCAAAAGGAGACTTTCGTTACGCTAAGGGTGATTATGTGCAGTGCAAACCCCACGTCTCATCTGCTGCCTTTCTGGGAGCGGGGTGTCAGTGTCAGAGCATCTGCTGGTGGTCTTTAAGAAGAGGTTCAAAAGATTTCCCATTAGAAAAAAAAAAAATCAAATCAAATCCCACCTTATTATGTTAAGCAGAAACATTGAACTGATGGCATTTTCCTCATATACCCAGTGACCATACTTGAGGTGCCTGTGTCACTGAAGAGAAAATTAGATGGTATGTCTAACACATCTTTTGGATATTGAAAGCAATTTTGTTTGGTTTTACTCTTTTGACAGCGTTCGTGTCAGCCTTTCACCTGAGACAGCGCTCGGAGGTATTACTGTAATACAAACAGCGACCGAGCGACCAAGCCTGAGATCCCTCCAAATCAGCTCTCTGTTTACTGGGCAATGTCTGCTCAGTTCCAACATTTCCAGCTGTGCAGGGTGGGGGATATGGTCAGCAAGGCCAGGGCTTGCAGCACATCAGCTCTGCCCTGGAAATCAGAAAGCCTCCCCAGCTCACCAGTTCATAGCTTCCCACATAGCCCATATATTCCAAAACCCCTGGAAACACAACGCTGGTGCCTCAAAAGACTAATAATTTGGTCTGAAAGAATAACAGCACTCAAATGTAAGGATTAAAAAAAGCAAACCCAACAAAAACCAGAGAAGCTGGAACCAGGAAGGAAGAGGAGGCAGTTGTGAAGAGAGAGAGCATCAGGCTCTGGTCTCAATGGACCAGAGAATTTGTGACAATAGTCATGAGATGTTTTAAGAAGCCTGAAGAAAAGGATAGCTTTAGTACCTCTACCTTGCCAGAGCTGGTAAGGTAGACTGGTGCAGTAAAGAGCTGGTGGTTTTATGCACTGAACGTGCCCTGAGCACGTGGTTGGGATTACCCAGTCCGCTCTTGGTTGTTCAGCCATGATCAGGGCCCGAGCAGGTCCCTCCACCATCATCTTCCTCACACCCTCCAGAGCCATGCTACCCACTGCCTGCCTCAGCCCCAGTCCTACCCTTCCAGAAACAGGCACGAGAGAGGGGTCACGCTTTCAAGCCCTCCTAACAAGCAAGGCAGCTAAATCCATCCTGTCTGGGGCAACTCCTGCAGTCTGTAGTCTAAAAGCAAATGCAATGAGACAGAAAGGAGCGTGTCCGTACTTGCTGAGAAATCTTCCCATAAGGATTTCTCCTGTGCTGGGCAGTCCTGGTTAACCTGACAGTGCGACAGTAAATTCAGCTGTGTGCATGTGTGTGCATGTGCGAGTGGGACGGAGGGAGCAGGAAACCTTCTAACAAATGCCGAGTATCATTCTTTCCTTTCCTATGGCTAATCTCTGAGTGCAAAGTAATTATCTTTCTCATGACTTTAAATCTCTCTCTCCGGTATATTCTTGCCTGTCCAACATGACTTTACAACTCCTTCATCTGGCACACAGCTGGCATGCCTCACGGTGGATTCCTCTAAAGAGTGATTTAAAGTTGCTTTCCATCAGTGTAAAACTAATGAGCAAGAAACATCTTGACACATGGCAACTGTAAGCAACACACTGGGTCAGCTGCGCACGAGAAAGACACCCTCGCTTAAGGCTTTCCAACTGTTCCCTTGCAACCACTCGCAAGAGCTCAATGCTTATTTATTAGGATCTTCACTCACCCAGGTGTCTTTTTTCAGATAGATGCTCCATGCTTCTACCGCAGCTTCCCAGCTGGATGTACTGCTTCTCCCTTCCTCCCTCTGTTTCTAGAGATGCAGCAGAACCTACCAGAGTTTTAAATCACAGGACATGCTCACTGCTTCCAGGTGGGTTTTCTAAAAGAAAAAAATTAACCTGAAGCTTTTTCTGTAGCACTCAGCACCTCATGGCAGCAGTATGAATGCAGCCAGCCTGCTAGCTTCACTGCTGGGATCACAGGCTCACCTCAGCTGGACTGAAAGAACTGGAAAAATATTCCAGCTTTACCAGGCACATGAGAGAAGAGAGTTTTGACTCTATCTGATCGCTTATCTTCATTTTCTCCCTGTGAAACAGAAAAGCCTGAGCAGAAATGAAACCTTGGGCCAGCATTTTCTTACACAAACAACCCAAGTGAGACTGCAAGCAGGGTCAAGCCTCTACAGGAAAGCATCCCTTTTTACTTTAATTTAATCTAAATAACTGCTGGTTGTCAGAAGTTTCAAGAAGTCAGCTCAGGGGAAAATTAGCTTCTTTATTTAGTACCTGGCTGTAATTTTGGGGTCATTTTAAGAAAACCACGCATGCAATTCTGGTGATATATACTCACTACTGGAACTATCTAATGCTCGAGTATTTGCCACTCAGGAGCCAAATTTTCATAGCCAGAATTTTAAAAATGTGGACCATAAGATATTCTTACTACCAAATAATCTGCAGGGAGAGAATATCTTCTTGTCACGTGCATAAGACCACTAAGCAAATAACAGGGGAGTCATAAGACTATCTTAGGACATGGGGCTGCCTGACTTGAATACACAGTAAGGCAAGATTTGTAGGACATCAGATTTACTCGTGGGAAACAAAGAAAATGAAACAGGAAAAAAATGCCTATGATCACAAAAGGATTGGGGATAAGCTGAAGAAGAACTTTTGTGCCTGAAAGTTTGTCTGCTTTTCCCAAAATATAACAGCTTTCCTGGGAAGAGGCTTACAAGCCTGGAAGATTGTACCTGCCAAATGGGCCAGTGTTACTAAACTACTACCAAACCCAGGCATTTTCTTTAAAGCACTGGAATTTATTAGTCCTAGCTTCACTGTTCACTTTCTCTATTCCTTTCCAATGCATCTTGAGTCTTAAACACAAATAAACGCTTTCACCTCTGCAATCTGTGCACTCACAGTGCTTCTGAAAGTGAATTATTTATTAAAAAAGAATTAAGAAATAATAAATAATAATTCTGCAAGTGCTGTGGACACCAGAAGTAGTCTTCTCTGTGGTGAGGCTGAGATGGAAACATCCACAAAGTGCTGTGAAGGTGCATCAAAGGCTCTAAATAGTAAAACTAAAAGAAACTGTCAATGCAGAGAAGAGAGCAGCCAGAAAGAAGGTTCGTGCCTCTGAACACCTCTCTGCTACCCCAGCTAAGAAGGCAGATCACATTACAGTGACCAACTGTCTTAAAACACATCGAGGAATATGTTACTACAAAGAGCGAAAAGATTGCCATAGTTTTTCCACTCCTCCCAATATTGAAGTGTATCCGCCCCAGGTCTACTGAAAATAGATGGACTTTGGATTATGAAGTTTGAGTGGCCTTTTCTTAACATCCCTGCCCTGCAGATGACAGTTCTCTCCTAGGAGCTTTCTTAATGCACGAGGAGCTTTGCAGCTTTTCTAGTTTCCTGCTTTCTTCCTGCTGCCCAAAGGCTGTTTCCCATTCCCAAACAGAACTCCCTGCCTCTCAGATCTGTACAAATCCTCCGCAAACGGGGCATCCTCTGTGTGACACCATGGGAAAAATGCTCTCTCCATCCCTCATGTAAGCTACAGAGCTGGCTGCAGAGAGCAGTGACTGGTAATTACATGCCGGCTTCTCCCACACTGTAACATCACAGTCTACACGCCAACCACAGAGCTCACCACGAAGCTGCCAAAATAAAACAAACAAAGACGGGTCCCTCTCGCAATTCTAGCCTTGCTACCCCAGTAGGAGAGCACTGTATGAGCACTTCTTCAAAAGAGGCTCCACCAGCACTGAGCAGACATTAAACATGGAGAGGGAGATGAAGAGCACACGCATGAGCATCCACCATGCCGCCAACCAACGTCCCTTTGTCTGTGCGCCACTGACCATGGGACGGAGGTCTAGAGCTAGCCAAGAGTGAAGGACTTTTCTTCCCTTGTTAATGCCATTATTTTTTAGCAGCAGCAACCTCTGGCCAGGTAGGAGAGCTGAGTGTTCCCAGGGCTGTGGCAATTGTTGCTGCCCCAAGGAGCCACCACCTAAGCAAACACAAGGGGAGAAAAAAGAACAAAGCAAAGTGGTGCAGTGTGATGAAGCCACCTCCTCACTTGGTCAGCTTGTAGTCAGGCTGACTATAAAACCTAGGATTTCTAGACTCCTGGCCACAATCCCTCTGAAATACTAACTCTAAGAAGGGAAAGGCATTTTTTGTCAGGACCCAAAAGTATCTTCCGCACAGATGCCTCGAGATACTAAGAACAAACCAGGTTCTGTCAGGTGCTAAGAAAGCTAAGAAAGCTTGCTAACAGACTGGGCAAGACAGAGAAGTTGTTCTTATCTTGTACAGTAGCATGACCCAGCTCTGTGAACAGTAGAATTACCTGGGTACAACTGCATTCCTCATAGGATGGGCATCCACCATGCTTGGTGTCACCCAGGCACTGCCCTGCCAAAGAGTGAAGGCTGAGCACTGGGGAAAGGAAGATCCCAATGTGTAGAAACATCAAGATGTGTCCACGTGCATCTAAACAGAGGCTCACAGAAACTGCTGACTTACACAAAGTGATGAGTCCTTCCAGAGTCCTATCCCAGTGCCCTCAGCTCAGCACTCTCCTGCTTCTTATTCTGTGCCCTCATGGCCAGGAAGGCCAATGGCATCCTGGGCTGTGGTTAGTAGGTCGAGAGAGGTTCTCCTCCCCCTCTACTCTGACCTGGTGAGGCCACATCTGGAATATTGTGTCCAGTTCTGGGCCCCTCAGTCCAAAAAGGACAGGAAATTGCTGGAAAGAGTCCAGGGAAGAGCCACAGAGATGAAGAAGGGAGAGGAACATCTCCCTGTTGAGGAAAGGCTGAGGGAGCTGGGGCTCTTTAGCTTGGAGGAGAGGAGACTGAGGGGTGACCTCATTAATGTGTATAAATACATAAAGGGTGAGTGTAAGGAGGATGGAGCCAGGATCTGCTCAGTGATGTCCAATAGTAGGACACGGGGCAATGGGTGCAAGCTGGAACACGGGAGGTTCCATGTAAACATAAGGAGAAACCTTTTCACTGTGAGGGTGCCAGGAAGAGGCTGCCCAGGGAGGTTGTGGAGTCTCCTTCTCTGGAGACTTTCCAACCCTCCTGGATCTGTTCCTGAGAGGGCTGCCCTGGGTGACCCTGCTCTGGCAGGGGGGTTGGACTCGAGGATCTCCAGAGATCCCTTCCAACCCCTACCACCCTGTGATTCTGTGATTGTGAAATTGCTGACTTGGCCAAAGCCAGGAGTCTTTCCAGAGTCCTACTCCAGTGCCTTCAGCTCAGCACCCTCCTGCTTCTCACCCCCTTCTGCTGACAGGAGGAAGGAGCAACCACATGGCCAAAATGAGAGACACCACTTTGGATCTAAAAAAGGCAGCACTGGCTTTTGGATATGCCTCAGCTCTGAGTGATAGAAGACACAGGGAACTATGGCACTTAATGTAGTTTAACAGCTGCACAGTGGGAGAAATTTCTTTTCTCAAAGGACTACCCAGCCCTGTGCTAAGCCTGAGTTAGAGGGTGGTTATTTCTCGAGACTGGCTACGATCCTTCTCCCACTAACTTTAATTTTCTCTGGCCCAGAGACCTGCACAGTGTGTAGGGATAAATCCAGGTCACGCTCTCTGAAGGCGGATCGATAACTCAATCAGAAACAGGGAAGATCTCCGTTTGACACGCATGTTGTCAGTGATGGAATTTGTCGATAGAGCCAGCACGTTCTCAGAGTGACCGAGGGTGGCAGGGAGGGCCTGGAGAGCCACGGGAGGCAGATATCCATCCTTGCTCTGACTACAGCCAAACCCTCCTGACAAATGTTTCTGAAAAGGTCTGGGGTGGGTGTGGAGCCCAGAATGGACCTGTATGGACACCAAGAAGGACAGACTGCTGGTAGGCACCACCACGGTGCTGTGTCCCACCAGGACAGAAACAATCCGGACAAAGAAGGTTTTTCTTTCCACCTCCAGCCTCTATAAGGTTATGTTTAGAAAAATTTGCTGTCTGAACTTAGCCCCTGATGATTTCTGTGAATCATGCAGGTGGCAGTGCCCCCCAAAGTTACAAGACTCAGGGGCAAACACCCATTTGCGGGGCAATGGTTCTTTGCAGAGCTTGCTGAAAGTCTTGCTTCTTCCTTTAAAATGTCTGGTGCTGGCCACTGTTAACACTGGAAAAGATGAATTGCTGGTCAGATTTAAGGCAATTCTAAATCTTTCCAGCTGTCTATATCTGAATTTACTTTCAGAGGCTATAAAACCCAGGATTTGAGGAAGACATGCCTAGAGCTGAAGACTCCTCGAGGGGCTGGCAGTGAGGACAGTAAGGAGAAGTGACTTAAGGTCTAAACAGCTGGACCCCAGTAACCTGGAGAGTTTAGGTTTGAGTCTTTCTCTCTCCTGAGGAAGGTTTCAATCCTTTAGGAAAGGAGAATACACTTTACACATTCAGTACTGAAAAAACCATTTTGAATATGGATCTTTAACCTGCCAAATTGCCTGGAAAGAGATGACCACCAGAGTGGCTCTGATTCTCAGCTCATCAGAGATGTCCCTGCAGACCTTGCTCATGGGGGTCACACCTGGGCTGCTCCATGCCACCTCCCACCCAGAGATTTGGTTGCCCTTGGATAGATCTCCCCTGAGCCTGTGGAGATAAATCCCCAGTTTAGATGTGCCCATCAGAGTGCTGGGTACCAGTGGTCACCATCTCTCAGATGGTCAAAGCCTCAGGCTAAGGTCCCACCTCTTGGTATGGCACGTTGCTCTATTTCATGTACTAAAGTACTTCTTCCTAGTTTGGTGTCCAGCTCTCCCTCACTCTCAGAGGTCAAAATCACTGAATTATAGGCACATGGGTAGGTGGGAACCTCAGAGGCTCCTTTGCTCTGGACTTCCCTTCTAATTCCTCCCCCAAAACACTGAGAGTGTTCATTTCCATATAGTTGAGGGCTTTTTTTACGGGGGTCTACACTACTGAGATGGACCTTTTCAATATCCCCAGCACCTTAGTGTAGTTTCCTCGTAGCCTTCATAAGGTGCAGTTCAGCTTGGCTGCATCTTGTAACTCTACTGAAGGAAGACCTTTTACATCGGTGCGTTTATTGTAATGAAAAAAAGCAAGATATTTCTATATAATTATGTGGCCAACCCCCCTAGCAAATAACAAACAAGTTAAGAGGGCATCTGTCGACGTGGTGTCTTGATGGATTTCAATCTTGCAACCTCTGCATCTCTGCCTCTGACTGTATCAGCTTATTTGGCCTAATTAACCCAAGTTTTCCTTGCTCAACAGAAATCATCCCCATGAAAAAGAGGGAGCTTGCAGATTCTGAGAACGGTTTTTCTGTTTTGAAATATGAATGTGAACATGCTCCAGGCCATCTGGCACTGGTCTTAGTAAATTCCAAAATGGATTTATCACAAATTAAAAAGGAATTTTGGAGGTATATATATTTTTTTTTTTTCAGCCTATTCTAGCGTTTACATACAGCTCGAGACTGCAAAACTGCGGTGATGTGCAGTCGATATTTGAACAAAGGTTCCCCTCCCAAATCTTTCTCCACTTCTAAGGGCTGGGGTACAGTTGTTGGTGTAGAGGAGCAGATATCACGGCTTCCCAACTGGTTCCCAGTGCACCAGTGGCTGGATGAAATACCAGCATGCTGCACACTTAACTAGCACTGCCCACGGCTAAGGTGGCATCACCCAAAGTATGGCAGTTGAGAGAAACGTGACTTGCCCCCAGCCAACCCCACTGCAGAACTGGGAGCAGCACACTGTGTGCAGTTGGCTTAAGGGCAGGACTGATGAGCCTGAGCACCATGAACATTAATGCAATTGCAGGTGAGACTTGAGCAAGTATCTCCCCGGGGTGATGGACCAAACTCTTTGGGGAGCTCGGCTGTACACATCACAGCACAGCATAGCCAGCTCTCCTCTGAGGGTCCCAGGGCATTGGTTTCCTACCACAGCTTGCTGGAAGTCTGCTTTCCTTTTTCCCTTTTCTTTTTCCCTTTTCTTTTTCCCTTTCCTTTTTCCTCTCCTCTCCCCTCCTTTCCTTCCCTTCTCCTTCCTCAGTGCTGCTCATCTGCCAACCTAGCAGCAGGCACTGGGTGTTACCACCTCACCTGAATGAGGGCAGATTAATTTCTTTGCTTACTTCTTGCCAGACAGGAGCAGAATTTGGCCTTTTGAATGCAAAGGAGAGAAATAAAGGTGGTGGGAAACGGACTCTCAGATACTCTGTTGCTGCAGGAGTGAGAGCTTTAAGCAGACAATTTAAAAAGCACAGTTCTGCTAAATAAATAATCCAAGAAATTGTGAAAACTGATTTTCTAGTCCAAGAACAAACTCATTTCTGAGCAGTTTTGTTCGCTTGGGAATAGCGCATATTTAATAGAAAAGAAATATCTACAAAAGCCCAGATGCAAGATTTACATTCAACTGCATCACAAAGGATACTGAAAAGAATTGCTACATTTTGGTGGAAATCTTTAGCTTCCAGCAGTTGTGAATTTAGGAATACTTCCATTTAAAAAAAAAAAAAAACTTTCAATTAAACATGGTTAACCCAAAAAAAAAAAAAAAAAAAGCAAACTTGCTGAAAAAATTAATTTCCAGTGGCTCCGTTCTATTCCCTCAGGTCTTTAAAAATCTCAGATTGAAATGGATGAATATGCAAGTGTCACTTATTGACGGCCTCCCACAAGCAGTGAAATCCTTTGAAATCATTGTGGAGGTAATTGTAAAAGAAGTTATATGCATAAAATTACTTCTCTGGTGCAATACAGATCATAAATCAGTTCACAATCAATCTATCCACAACTATTTCCATCTAGAAGATTGTAAAATATATCTATCTGTCTATCTATACATAGACAACCAAAGTTAAATGACCAGTAACAAAAGGCCCTGTGATTGAAAGATGCATTTCTCTCCTGATGTGATGCAGTGCACAGAAGCTAGAGAATATTTTCATATGCATTGGATTTAGCATGGAAATTTACTGGCTGATGGGGTTTTTTTTTTGGGGGGGGGGGGTTTGTTTAATTACACCAGCAGCGCTCTTTTCTTTTTCCCTTAGATCTCTTTGCAAGTTAATAAGCCACCCAAGCAGAAGCACGAGGGCTCTCACTGCTGCTTTACGTGGTCACTCAGTGCAATGCTGTACTTGCTTTTAACAAGCTGGTTTACAGGTGGGGAAGGAGGGAAAATGTCATCTGCAGTTGCAGCAGACAATCTTGGTGATGAGGGGAAAGCTGAGTTCCTCCAAAGCAGCTGACAAGCAACATGAACAGCACTGAGCTGGGGTTGGGGCTGCTTTTCAGCCAGGCTGTTAATATACAGAATAATAGATATTAATACACAGAACATGCTCCATTTAACAGATCCTGGCACTTGGAAACACAAGGATTTTTTTAGAATTCACGAGAAGGAATGGTGAGGTGGGCTGAGATGAAACGTGGAGAGGGACATCTCCTTTCAGGTCCCAAACGTTATTTCCTCCTGAGGAAATAAACCTTACAGCAATCCCCTAGGCTCAATTGCTTCATTTTATAAGCAGAAAGAGAATTGAAGAGGTGAAGTAAGAACGTTCAATGGAGCCTGCGCTTAGCAGAGGAAGAGTCTTTGCTAAAGGATATTTCCAAAGGACAACATGAGCAGGCACTGAGTAGATTCCGCCTGTGTTCACGTACTTACAATAACAGTAGGTGAAATACATTATTAGTGACGGTTGATGTTGACTTTTACATTTTCCAAGGGTAAGGTTTATGACTAATGAGTCCCACAGCAGCTCCATGTTACAAGAAATAACAGCATTATAATATCAAAGCAGTAACCAGATCCCAGAGAGGAGACTGCAATATAAAGCTGGAACGAAACCACATTTACAAGGTGGGTTTTCACCCCTCTGCCTTAAAGAGATTGGTTTGCAATTAAAAAAAAAAAATGAGGACAGTAGCTTCCCACCTCAAAAATCATTTGGAAAATTACCTGCTCCCTGCTCTCTACTTTTAGAACTGGATGCTGTCCTTCCGCTCAAAAATACCTGGTCGCTGCTTCTGGATTCTCAGATTGAAGGATGTGTAGCTTAATAAATTTGATGGGATGCACTGTCCACTTGGATCACTGTAAAAGAATCCTACCAACTATATGTGGCTTTATGGGATTTTCCTGCCTTTCCCGGTTCCAGCAAACATCTTCTGATACCCTCCAGAAATGAGGATGGGTTGGAAGGGACCTTAAAGACCATCCCGTTCCAACCCCCCTGCCATGGGCAGGGACACCTCCCACTAGAGCAGGTTGTTCACAGCCCCATCCAGCCTGGGCTTAAACACTTCCAGGGATGGGGCTTCCACCGCCTCTCTGGGCAACCTGTGCCAGTGTCTCACCACCCTCATGGTGAAAACATCTGTGTGACGTGCTCACAACATACTCTTGTAGAAAGTGAATACTCAACTGTTGCTCAATAATTTTAAATTCTGCATTTGCTCCCAGGGGTCTTCACTTTTTAAAAAAATATCTATAAATTATTCCTGAGAAATTGCTTCTGCTGACTTGGAAGGATAAAAGCTGCCCTGGGCCTCTTCTCCCCACGCACACCCAGGTTTTGTTTCTTCCCTCCCCCCCCCCCCCCCCAATTCTTTTTGTTTGTCAAAAGTATTTTGACATTTAAAGACTTAGTGTCAACAACAACAAAAAAAGAACATAAATTGTAATTATTCTACAGTCCACTATTGAAAGCTGAAGCAGTTACAAAAATTATGCATGTTGTGGGTTAAACTATTGAAAAGAAAACACTGCAAGGAAAAGTCTTTTTCCATTCCACTGCATGCAGTGTTAAAAAGGGAGGCAAAAAGAGAAAAACCAAAGCCCAATCTGTCAAGAGTTTTCAAAACCAAATTTACCATTTTAATCAGAAGAGGCTTATCTGGTTGCATTGTAAAATTTCTTGTCGAGAGTAATCAAAATGACACATTCCTGTAAGAAATATAACTTCAGAAGACAGTCCATAAAACCAGAGTATATAACATCCCTGACATTGTGATAAAACACTCACAGGAATGGTAAGATGCTCTTCTTACCATTGTCTCAGCGTTACCAACAAGCCTCCTCTGATCTCCACGTCATGGGAAATCTGAGAAGTATCGTAATTAATTAGCTTTGTGCTCTATTTATTTATCTTGCTGATATAACCAGGTCTGTAAGAAGGACAAATCATGCTCACAACTGACATGGCTACAACAGCAAACCTCAGTAACACATGTGCCGTTAAAAAAAAAAACAACAGGGAAAAAACCTCTTTCTTAGGAGGACTTGGGCAATGCTCCTCTGCAGAATGCACTCTTCCCCTCCTCAACCAACATTACTGGTGCTCAGCTGAATAAATACATTTTTTCATCTCACTATTTTTATCTGGGTCCATGTTCATTCCCAGACATCACTCCTTCTCTTGCTACAAGGCTTTCACAACCTCTCTTTGCAGGAGACCACCAGAGGCCTGACCAGCCCACCCCAGCCTTCCCAAGGGCTGCCCCTTTTTCTTGCTTCTGAGTTGTCATCAGGAAAGGAAGGCAGGAAAATAACATACAGCTAGTCAGGGCACCATATCTTGTTCCCTATTTCCGACTGTTTACACTTTTTTCTTCTATTAACTTTCCAAACTGGCCATTACATCCAGTTTAAAAAGTTTCTGGAAGTACACAACATCAGGGCTTGACTGCTTTGCACGATTTCTCCTTATTTCAACTCAGAGCCTACATGAATTGGATCAAAACTCTTCAGAAAGAAGCTGAAAATGCCACTTAAACTGCTACCACTCACAATGGGATCAGATCAAACACCCCAGACTAAGTCAGTTGGTAGCTGCCCCTTTATAGCACATCCTCCTCTCAGGTTTATCCCCTTGGTACACGTTAATAGGTCCCTACATGTGAGCTCAAAGACTATGTGACTTTTGAGTCCAAAGCAAGCATCAGTGTGATTCCAAACAACATAAGTGTGACTGCAAAACAACGTCAGTGCCACAGCTATGATATAAATGAGAACATGGGCATCTGACCAGCTCTCCAGTCCTCATCAGACACCTCATTCCTGCAGCACCTCCTTTTCTCATACCCACACTCCGGGTATTGGTCTGATGGCTCCACCTGTACTACAAAAAGCTGCTCGGGTAGGTGAGGAAGGAGAACAACATTGAGCTGGTTTCATTCCCTCAAAGGAGGCTTTTTCAACAGCTCCAAATAGCACAAGGAAACGCACAAAATTAACTGAAAGACCATCTACCCTTTCACTTGATTGACGTGTGTAACCACTCACTTACTATTACCCTAATGAAGATGCCATAAAAACCTCTCAGTTACTTCAAAGCCAGTAATTAGTACAGTTGAAGGATGTACAAACTCAGAAGCTGTCACATCATCCACCCAGTGGGGTAGCTATTAGTGCAATGGAAACAGGGGAGGCCCAGCGTGCAAACCAGGGGGTGTGCGACCTGAATAATTCAACTTTTGTGAGAGGTGGCACCCAGTAGAACCTGATGGATCTTCCCATTGGCATTCTCGGGCAAAACTGAGTTGAAAGCACCTGTCAGTGATATGTGGGTGAGTGTTTATCCAGGAGCATCCAGGAGTGATGGTACTTATCTCAGGAGAAGCCATCATCGCACCTAAAAAATTCAGAGTTGAAGCATTCCATGTGAAACTGCCCTTTCACTAGCAGAACTTCTGGGGAAAGCAACGCCCTTTCCACCTTGACAAAAAAACCCAAATGAACATACAAACAAAAAACCTTTGAAGTGTTCCTGTTTTTTCTCTTCAGTGCAAACTTAGTTTTAATTTTCACTAGCATAGTGAGGACTTGTAGAACAAAACCATTCCTACAAACCCTATCATGACATAGAACAAAACCATGACCAAGAAGAAAGCCACTCCTACAAACCCTATCATGATGTAGAACAAAACCATGGCATAGAACAAAACTATTCCTAGAAAACCTATCATGACATAAAACAAAACCATGATGTAGAACAAAACCTTTCCTACAAAGCCTATCATGATATAGGACAAAACCACTCCTACAAACCCTATCATGACGTAGAACAAAACCATGGCATAGAACAAAACCATTCCTACAAACCCTATCAGAACATAGAAGAAAACCATGACATAGAACAAAACCACTCCTACAAACCCTATCATGACATAGAACAAAACCATTCCTACAAACCCTATCATGATATAGAACACAGCTATTCCTACAAACACCATCATGACATCATGTGCTAACTCTACCACCATGACAGTTTGATGTGTTGGGTAACATCGTGCAAACTGTTACAACCCATCACACCAGGAGCAGGTTATCTACCACCCCTTGTGAAGAATTTGAGCCCGCTAAACTAGGTAGTGATATATTCATTTAATTCAAGTGCCACATTCTTTTCACTTGTGCCCTGTGACAGGACAAGGGGCAATGGATTCAAGCTCGAGCACAGGAAGTTCCATCTCAAGATGACAAAGAACTTCTTGACTGTCAGAGTTGTAGAGCATTGGAATAGACTCCCTGGAGAGGTTGTGGAGTCTTCTTCTCTGGAGACTTTCAAGACCTGTCTGGATGAATTTTTGTGTGATCTACTCTAGTTTTGTCCTGCTCTGGCAGGGGGGTTGGACTCGATGATCTTCAAAGGTCCTGTCCAACCTCCACAATTCTGTGATTAATTCAGCCCACCCATTTGCTTTACAAACACAAACCCACACCAGTTCCGCGACCCCAACAGCAGGTCACCTTGCTGCCATGGGGTGATATCTTGGGCAACCCCCAAGTGCAGCCTTCCTACACACCACAGGGGAGAGGCTCCTGTCATTCACAGAATGGTAGGGGTTGGAAGGGACCTCGAAAAATCACCTACTGTCAGACCAGGATCACCTAGATTAGGTCATTCCAACTCATTGGCAACTTCACTGCAAATTCCAAAGCAATGGTCAAGATGAAATCTCTGTACCAGAACACCAGCATCTCCATTATTCAGCTGAGCTCATTCTCTTTCTCGCATCTATAAAAGCCACACAGTTCAGAAATGGTGTGTTTTTGAAATAGGTCAAAACGTGGTTTGTTGCCAAGTCAGCATATTTGTTTTATGTGTTCTTTTTTTTTTTTTACATGACTAATATGGAACCACAAAGATCTTACAGAATAAACAAAAGAAAGGTTGGAGGTTTTTTAATAGAAAATTTCATAGTGCTGATTAGCAGTCTGTGGAACTTTTGCTTTACAAAGAGACACTAAAAAGGAAATGGCTGTTTATCCAGTTCCTGGGAAAATAACTAAATGCTGTCTGGTATTTATTCAGCTGAATTATTAGAATAGCATTTGCTCCTATACTTAAAGTTGGGTCAGCATTTCCATTATGAAGCTTAGCACTTAAGAAAATCAACCCAGAAGCAAATTGGTTAATAAATAAAAATAACACCGATAAATCAAATTAACTTTTTACAAAGTTAAATTGCTTTTTAAAAATTCTGACTATTTAAAAAGACGCTGAAAAGAACAAAGAACACACCAGTAACCAACTGTACCAGGACACCTACAGGATGCTTTCATACCAATAAATATATTAAATGTTCATTGAGAAGCCCATAGTATTTTTTTCCTCAGTATGTATCAGAATAAAGACAAAACTGGAAATTATTTCATGAATAATTTTGTCACTTTGAAGTTGTTTTCCTATGTAAAGGACAGAAATCCAGTCTTATTTTGATTTTCAGGTAATTTCTGTATTTTTCTTTTTTTTTTTTTTTTTTTTCTATTAGAGGCTGGTTTTCCATTATAGAATTTCAGTCAGCTGAGTTATCTTGATAAGGATTTTGATGAACGTGATTAAAAGGCCTTTTCTCAATAATTACAAAGTGCTTTTTCATTTGAAAGACACTGACAGTCTCCTGAATGTTTAAAAAATACTATTTTTCAGTCACTATAAAAAAATTACTGTATGTTTATACTCCGGCAATATGTTCATACCCACACTTTCAGTCCTATTAAATTGAAGCTACTCTGGTATGCAAAGTCACACACTTGAACGGGCTTGTGAAAAATTCTGGGTGATCTCTTTTCCCATAAGCAATAGCTACAAACCCTGGGTACTGAGATTGCTAAATCTCAGCATTCAGCAGGATCTTTGCCAGAACCACAGATGCATTTTCCACATCCACAACCCGGGTTGCAGAAGGCTTGGATTTCAAAATAGTAGAATGCAGCCCTAATAATCAAGTTGCTTCTTGAGATGCCAGTTCATTCCCTCCAGACATCAGCAGCTAATCGTACAGTTGTCTTCTTCCTTGGCCCCATGTCCCACCACCTCACCCTCCTTAGTGGAATCATAGAATCATTAAGGTTGGAAAAGACCTCCAAGATCACCAAGTCCAACCTTCTACCCAGCACCTCCATGACCATTAGACCATGACCTGAAGTGCCTCATCTAGATGGCTTTTGAACACTTCCAGGGATGCTGACTCCACCACTTCCTTGGGCAGCCTGTGTCAATGCTTAACTCCTCTTTCAGTAAAGAAATTCTTCTTCACTAAAACGAAGTACTGAAAAGAAAAAAAAGTTACTGAAAAGAAGAGACGAACACCCGCTCCACTCCAACCTCCCTTCAGGTGTCTGTAGAGAGCAATATGGTCTCCCCTCAGCCTCCTCTTCTCCAGACTAAACAACCCCAGCTCCCTCAGCCTTTCCTTGTCAGACATATTCTCCAGACCCCTCACCAGCTTTGTTGTCCTTCTCTGGACTCGCTCCAGCACCTCAATGGCTTTTTTATCCTGTGGCACCCAAAACTGAACCCAGTGCTGACGCTGTGGCCTCACCAGTGCCCAGTACAGGGGCATCATCACCTCCCTGGTCCTACTGGCCACACTGTTCCTGATCCAGGCCAGTATGCCATTGGCCTCCTTAGCCACGTGGGCACACTGCTGGCTCATGTTCAGCCGGGTGTCCACCAGCACCCCCAGGTCCACTTTCCAGTCCCTCCTCCCCAAGCCTGGGGTATTGCCTGGGGCTGTTGTGACCGAAATGCAGGACCCGGCATTTGGTCTTATTAATCCTCATACAACTGACCTCAGCCCATTGATCCATCCCATCCAGATCCCTCTGTAGATCCTTCCTACCCTCAAGCAGATCAACACTTCCGCTTAATTTCACATCATCTGCAAACTTCCCAAGGGTGCGCTCAATCCCCTCATCCAAACCACGGATAAAGAGAAGGTAGCTTTTCCTTCTCCAGCATTTAGCTAACTTGTACTACTCCTCAGCATGTCCCCCTAAAGCTATTTTTTCTTCTATTGACTCCAGGACTTCTCTCACCTGGTATGAACTGCCCACAGCCTCATTCACAGAGAGACGACTCGTGGACGTCGCCATGTCGGCATCCCCCATCCCTCGCTCCAAACCAAAGCACGGAAGCCCTAACACTTGTAGTTACAGCAAGGTTCACAGGCAGGACAAACTCACTGCGCTACCACAATATACACCCTGTTATTATTGATAACATTATTACACATCCTGATGTAAAGCTCTACCTCACCATTCATGAAACCCCGTTAACAGAAACACTCGTAACATTGGTCCTGACATCCTTGGGATTACATTTAATGTGTAGGTGACCTGAAGTAACCCCCTCGATACACGATCATGATGCTAAACTGTTTATTTATTTATTCTTCCTTATTTCAAATGGTGAAGATGATTAATGTCGCTACCTTTACTGCATTGACCTCTGCTTTCTGAGGGCTGTCCTTGAAGGACATCCATTTAAAGAAAACGCTGATAAATCTCATCTCTCCTCGTCAGGCTATGCAAATGATGACTCTATTGGAACCTGTAAACACCTACTTTGGAAGTGTGAGAAGCTGCTGGAAAAGAAAGACTCCAGTGGACACAACAATGATCCTTAGGGGAAAAAAAACCCAATCCAGAAGATGGCACCTACAGCCATCAGCAGTGATGTAAAACACCACACCTTTGGAGAATGATACGCATGGTTCAGATCACATGGTAGAGAAGTAAAACACAAGTGAGAACCTGGAAATTTCAGGACATTGACCTTAAACTGAGGATGAGCTGGCGAGCATTGCTGGGGAACACCAGCAAACCCACAGGTTTTACATTGGCAGTGTCTTCATATTTGCTGTCTGTTACTGGAAGATCTGGAAGGGTATATCATGTTAAACAAACGAAGCGGATTTCTCCACTTCCTCTCCCCATCCTTCAATTCTCAAGCAGATGATGATTTTCTTGGACAGCATTCTTCTGTCAGAATGACTCACCGTGCAGTTCCGGTGAATAGCTCCTGGTCTCTACAGAGCTCAGGAGCTTGGTTAAAGCTACACTTGACAGTTTCCCATTTAAACACTCATGGAGAGCATGTCTGAGGTTTCCCTTGGGATCCTTTCTGCCTCTGCTGGCACTCTGTGTTCCAGACTCTGAACACACTTTCTGCAAAATCAACACTGGCTGCAAAAACACCCAGATCTTTACCGAATGTCTGTTTGCAAAGCCATAATTTTGCTCTCAATAAATTCACAGGATTATATTGCAAGAAGCCTATATTAAATCTAGTTCTTGATTTCTATGTCTCGATGTCCATGCAGATGTGCTAAAGGGGAAAATGTGGCTGCAGCACCATGTTATTTTTATGCTGGGAAGGCTTTTTCAAATGAAGGGCTTCAGTATAATCTGCAAAAAGCAGCCAGACAAGATGAACGTGGTCATCTCTGGTAAACAGCAGCATGTGCTAAAGGCTCAGTAGCAGTACTATTGTCACCATGGTGGCCCAAGCATATAAATGAGGTGAAGGTAGCAAAATGCAGTATCTTTTCCAAGAAGGACTGAAATTTGTCATTGTTTTTCCAAATGTGTTGGTTGCTCTCAAGAAAAAAAAAGAAAAAAAAAAAAGATAGTTTTGTCGTAAATCGCACCTTGCTCGAGGATGAGTCCTCTCCTTGAACAGGCAGGGCATAAAATGCACTTTGCCTCTACTTCTCTAACAAAGAACAAGGGGAATGGCAGAAAAGATGGGGGACACAAGTTAATTGCTCCTCATTGACTGGGTCATGGTTACCTCTGTTAATTCAGCATGCCAGTTAGGATACAATATATAAGAAGCAGCTAGAATTACTAGCCAAAATCTGTTCCAACCCAAACAAATTTAATGCTGGGCTGCATATTTGGTTGACTAAATGATGTCTGTATTTAATGTGCACATGCCAGTGTGTTTCTCTCAGTCAGCTGGAATCACAGAATCATTTAGGTTGGAAAAGACCTTTAAGAACATCGTGCCCAACCATTAGCCTATCATAGCCAAGTCCACCATTAAACCAGAAGTGAGACAGTATAAGAAAGCTTGCTCTTGTGGTATTCCCAGATGAGTCAAAGGTAGGCAGCATCCAGACCTTCAGGAAAAAACCCACTGGGTAAGACTTCCCACTCGCTTTCCATCCAAACTGAGGAGGTTGCAAAGTAGCAGTTGAAATGAAAATGAGCACTTGACACCTGAGCCTGAAGTTCACTAACCCAACGGGAGCTGGTGGAGGTGACCTCACACTATGTGTCCTCTTTCTCAGAAGACAGATGTCAGAGAAGGGATCTTCCAGGGCTGCTGCAGGTCTGAGTCTCTGATGGGACTGAATGTAACCCTGCAGACAGGGGACAGCTTGGCTCCTCTATTTGCCCCACAGTCCCACGAGAACCCTGTTCCGAACGATGCCGTGCACAGCTTTTGCATGAAGACCCCTGCACAGGGCTAAATGTCACCTTTCGACCCTGTGACTTCTGTCAGGGAAACTTACCAGCCTCCAGAGAGACTGCTTTGCCTCTCCATTTCTAACAGACATGGTTTCGGAGCGGTAGGGCTTCCTACTTCTGAGGCTTTGCCTTGTTATTTCAAAGAATGAAATTACCTTTCAGGGACATTTGCCATATAGTTTTACCACCACAGCAGAACTATTTTAAATACTACTAGATTATTAAAGTTCTCCTTCAGGAATACTTCAGAAATAATTTTGCTGCCCTCTAGCCTACTGTTGAAACCTGTCTAGCACGCCAGCATTATCCTTCAGGAATGCTTCTGAAATAGCTTTACTCTCTTTACTGTCCTTTTCATTACTATTGAAATCCTTCCAGAATGCTGAAGTTAACCTTCAGCAAGATGCCAGAATAACTTTCACATTCTGGAAGGGTTTCAATACTGATTTAAAGGATATCAAAATGCAGTTTTATCCCCTTCTCTTTCTCTTTTTTTTTTTTTTTATTCCAGAGTAAGGACTGTGGTGGTAAAAAATAGATGTATGCACTTCACTACGTTGTGTTTCATGTTTATATAAACACGTATAACCACTCAGGCTGCAGTAATAGTGGTCCTGGACCCCCAGAGAAAGTTATTTTTAAAAAGAGCTTCTAAGAATTGCCAAAGCATGAACTGAGGTGACAGCAGGGAATGTGGTTTTGTTTGCTTAATGGACCTGCAAGTGAATTCTGCTGATCTTACTCTGACAATGAAAGTTTTGAGGGCATGAGGCAACTTCTTTGATTAAAATGAGAAAGATCACAAACCTTTGCCCCAAACTCTGACTGAACCCAAATTAAATCTATTTTGAGGTGTGAAAAGTTCCTTTGTTTTTTTGTTGCTGTGCACGTCTGGGTTCAGCAGGGGGAAATGTTCAAATACTGTAACAAAGACCGTGCTTGTATTGTCCCCAGCTCAACACAATCAGAAAATCCCAAAGTCCTGGGAAACATTTTGAACAAACTCATGAGCACCTGAGGTTATTTAGAGTGTCCCGTGTATCTGATGCAGAGCTCTTTCCATTCTCATTAATTCCCTTGATTCGCGTCTCTGTATTAAATCAGACAATAATAGATAGCAGCCCAAGATGCCCATGGCTGACCTACAAGCAAAATAAGCAAACTTCTGCTGTTCTTGCAAACAGCAAAAAGACTTCTGCTTGTGTTTGGCGAGGAGAGTGCAGAGCAAGCCAAAAACCCACCACTTGTGCCCCCTGAATTGAGTGCCAGTCAGACAAGAACAGGAAGAAGCATTCTTTTCCAGCTCAGAAAAGTGAGGGGCACAAAGGCATAATGGACCTTGGCACCTCCTCAGCCTCCTGTCTTTTATGGGACCTATTCTCAGGCCCATCACCTTCCCCAGGCATCGTGGCCAAAGAGAAAGTGCCTTGTGGAGGGCTGTCAGGACCCAAAGGCAAGAGGCAGTTCAGCACCCTTCCTGAAACCAGCAGGCTCCATAATAGGGCCATTACTTAGGAGCAAGTAATACTGGTGGTTGCTGGCATCTTCATACTCTGGCATGCAGTCTTAGCCCTGCTCAACTCTAAGGCTCTGACCAGAATCAAGAGAATAAAATTGAAATGATGAATGCCTGAGCACCCACTGACTGTTTCTTTGCCTCCTTCTACTCAAACACACGTTTGTCTACCACCGATTTTCTCCATTTTTCTCTGCAACTGCACCCACAACTAGTGGAGATCAGATAGGACTGTGGGGTCACTTGCATTTCTCAGCAAAAAAGCCAAAGAGTTTTGATTTAAACCAAGATCTTCTGAAAAGATTTCCTACTGTGTCGAGAAAAAGTCCCATTAAACTTTCATAAGGTATCCAATGATGTTTTTAAAATGATTTGTCATGAATGGGAGCCTGTAGCTAAAGCAATATACAAATGCATGGATGTGATTTTTTGTGAACACCTCATATGAATATTTGTGACAGTACTACTAAGTGGCTTAGAAATACAAATTTGAGGAATCTGACCACGTTTCTTCTTTCTGTCTTAGAATAAAACCAAGACTGCACATTCTGCACAGGGCAGGAAGCATGCTTAGCCCCCTCTACAAACCGAGGGGCAACAACAAGGTTTTTCCCCCTGCATGAAGCTAAACCCCAGCTGAATAGCTGAGCTGCTCTGAAAAAAACAACCCCAACTGTGTCTGTCTCCACCATGACTGTGCTTTGAGGCAGTGAGCTCATTTTAAGCGAGAACGTACCTGCGTGCAGGCAAAGGAAGCACCCATAGCAGCGCTCAGGAGGGGAGGGTTCAGCACAGCTAGCAAGGTCCTGCTCCTGCAGAGCTCTTGAACACGGGCTGAACACTCAGCACATGAGCCAGACCTGGGGATTAAAGTGAGAAAAATTTTCATCTTTGCACAAGGATTAAGGGCTACCCAGGTAATATAAAGCAGTGATGGGTTCTCCTCTCCAGATCATGAAACTACCTCCTGGATTCAAAGTGGACTTGCAATCGTTTGCTTGAATTCATAGCAAGTTCATTTAACTATTGAAGGCAAAAACGTTTATTCTTTCCCTTGTTCAGTGTTGCATCCCTCACTTGTTTGCATTTTTTTACAGCATTATTGCTGGAAGGTGTAGAGTACCACGGTAAAAGCAGTCTTGGTCATATACCCCACCATGGCAAGCTCTTCCCCAATTTTCCACTTGTGAATACCAGCTATTCCTCATCACAAGGGGACCTTTTCTGCAACAAAATATTATTCTAAAGCCATACTAACAGTAATTAGAGGCAATTGAGTTTTATCAACTAACACAAACTGTGGGATTTCAGAGTTGGATTTCAGCTGGTATTTTAATGAAGTGTGCGCTAACAACACAAAATCTTCTGTCACTCCAGCAGCTGAGTTTCATATACAGACTTTGATAGGGAGACCATGTGTTAACACTCAGATGGTTCCAGCACATGACTGTACACACCAGCAGGCTGTAGATCCATCACCCCGGTCAATTTTCTAACGCACCTCCCCCCTTCCCCACCCCAGTGAATGATCTGATGTGGCGGGTACAAGCTCTTGGTTCAGACACCAGAAAAGATGACTGCTAAAAAAAAAATAAAATAAAATGACATTTTCTGTTCCAGCCCAAACATCTATGTTCCTGGTGTGGCACCCAGTACTTTCCCCTAGTGTGTACTCCCATTACAAATGCTGTCATTTGCTATGGACATTCGTCACACTGGGGCCAATCCTGTGTCCATCAAAGACAGAGAGGAAAATTTTTCCACACACTGAAGTGGGTGGCTGGATCCTGCCCCTCACATTGGCACTGCAGAGCAGACCAGGTTCTAAGACCTTCATCACCCTCTGGGGTCTTTTAGATTTCAAGCTACTTGGATCAAATCTGTCAGCCAACCTGATTTTGGCCTCCAACATAATGCTTGAGGACAAACTTCCTACTGGTTAGAAATATTTCACTGTGGGGGCTTCACTGAAAATCCTTCAAAGCTACCGTCATGGGAAGCAGATATTTAAACTCAAAGTACCTAAAGGAAAGGCAGAAATGGACAAAGCTCTCATCAATACTTAGCTGTCTCCTGCACCGTAGGTGAAAAGAAAATGTTCTGAGCTTTGATGAAGATTGCCTGTAATTTTGCACAAACATTTAAAGGGGTATTTTGGGGATGATGTTCCCCCCTCTCCCCACTAAGCAGATGATTTCATGCCGTGCTTTATGCACTCACAAAAATTCAAAGCACGTAGGATCGCGTTATCTTTTTTTAGCTGTTGGTGAAACAACTGGCTAATGCATGAAGTCTGGAAAGGAAAACAATACAATCATATTTCACTAAAGCCAAATGTTCCATATTAAAGGCAGAAGAAAGCATACAGGCTGCTTCAGATGGGTCTGTTTCTTCACTGAGCATGAGTTTTACCATTCAACTTCAATTTCTGTGGGTTTCTCTCCTCTAAACCTTACCCTGACACAAATCACAAAAACTAACTAGACTACAATTCTGATGAAGACAAGGCTTTCTTTTTCAAGCAGCTGACCATAAATGATCTTATGAACTTGAAATTGAAGATGAACTACCAAGCTCATCAGTACAACAATTTGATTAACTTGGAATTCATTATCTGTAGTATTGCTATTTGAATAATTGCAAATTATGCCAGAGAAAAGCAGTATGACTTTGCTCAAGTTTAAGCTCTGCTCTTTATAAATGTGAGATTGGTGCTAAAGATGAGCTACTCAATTGAATTATATTGTAATCTGATTAGGCTAGAACACACCCCTACTATATCAACTATCTCAATAAGCATAAACGAGGCAAGAAAAACTCCCTTTAATTTGTTTTGATGTCTAGTGTCCCAACCTGTTTTAGACTGAGACATCTTTCTCTCCCCTCAGCAAAGCTGTAAATGTTTTTCCTAACAGTGTTGTTGATGCTAAATATAACTGCACTCTTTGGACCTTTCTACTGACCGAGTCAGCTGTGAAGAAGGTGATAGCCCAGAGATCAGAGAAAGGAGGGTTTTGGAGAAGAGAACAAAGGTTCTTCTTGCATGGCCCGGTAATATGATGGTGGAGAACAGGTACAATTACAGAAAAGGTGGAGCGGTGTTCCAATTGAAGCTGGCATTTGGTGCAATTAATGCCTGTATGTACACACAGGGCAGGTTGTCACTGAGGTTGGAAACACAGAAGTGAGGTTCTATCAGTAGAACATGGTTCTGGAGCAACCTTCCATTAAGCAGACTGTCAGTTTATGAACTGATCTGTTTGACCGGAGAGCCTGATGAAGGTATGAGGTGGATTATTGGTGGTATAACCTGTAACAGCCATAATTTGGATGCAATGGCATGTGAGGGCTCTTAGAGTGTGATGCTTTGCTCCTCACTACTGAAGGACACATGACAAAATGATTAATAATGTTTTAAGAAGAGAGACAAGCGCTGCCTAAGGATTCAACAGCCGATTTACCAATTACCCCATTAGCTGGCCTGAAATTAAGAGCTAGATTCCTAGGTGTGCTTTCATGACAGGCACAAGTGAAAGCAGACAAACCAGTACAGACTAACAGCATAAGTCTTCTTAGGCTGCAGGTTCTCCTGCCTCTGACACAAGAACTCTTGAGAGTATTTCAGATATCTGCTTGTAGAAATTATGGCCAAAGACATTTTGAACCTTTGTTACTACAGCATCTGTGCCACAAGAAAACAATACTGAGAACTATGTCAGTCCACTGCTTTCCTTCCCAGATATATGTAGGAAGAAGTAAAGTTATTCTCATGCAAATACAGCCATGCACAGATCAAGTTGGATGCCTGCTGTCCTACAAGAAGAATTTGGAAGATCAAAGAAATCGGATCAGTTTTTCCCAGGAAGAGGGAGATATTCCAAGTTAAGTGGGTGGATAGAAAAATTTGAGGAAGCATGAACTTTTGCTCAGAAAATTTAACAGCTGAGGGATGGCTGGAGAGATGGACATACAAATAGACTGACGAGTACAAATAATCATGCGAAGAAGCATTTCCGGCCGAAGGCCGGACTCAATGATCACAAAAGTCTCTTTTTGAATCCTAATCTGCAAGCCATTTGTACGCATGCAAATACAGGATTTGCATGTGTAAAGATGGTTATACAAGTATATAAACCAGACTCTATAATAGTGTGAAGTTTAGCACACTTAATTATGGCAAGCTGATGCCTAATGCTTTTAATTCCTATGTGGTGCTCACAAAAATAAAACGTGTGTGGCTGAGTTTTTCAAAGGTAGTCCGAGGAAATTATCTCAGGAATGGTATTTTTAATACCCCTTATCCCATCAACAAGGAACCATTCAGTACTGGTTGCTTCAGTGGGATGCCCTATCATTTAATAGCCACAGTACAGCACACAGATGCCTTCAACTTCTTCCACCATGACCATATTTCTGCCAGGAAGACCGTACTAGATGACACTTAAAATGACATACTTAAATGACAACCATCATTTCACCATGAATAATCTCTTCTAATAACTTGTCTTTTTTCTTCTTGTGATCACACGGTGAGTTTTTCTACCTGTTCAAAATGGGCTGATGAGATTATTTCTGGAACACCAGTGACTATCATGTGGTATGTAAGCAGATGTAAATCACGTCATCTTGTTTCTAATCTGAACCACTGTAGATCTTTCCAGTAGGTTCTTCTGTAGTCAGAGCCACATGAAGAAAGGAAAATGTTTCAGAAAGATTTCAAGATTTTTGAAATTTCTATTGTTCCAGACTGGAAAAAAATGACAAAATATTTCTAAATTCCTGCATAGGAAAATAGTAACTGAGAATTCAGGGAGATTTTTGCCTCAGCAAGTTATGTTACCAAAATTCACTTCCTAAGCATGGAAAACCCAAACTTCTGTTACAACTTCTCCTCATCCAAAGCTCAACAGGAGCAAAAGAGAATGGAAGTTTTCTAGAATCTGTATGTAACCCTTCAGGTAAGATGCAGGAGATACGATTTTAACAGAGACCATCAATGACAGATATCTTTCAGACTTTCCTGCAAGAGGTATGGGTCAAAATAAGATGATAGCAAGAAATGATATTATATTACATATCACCCATGTAATTTCTGATGGCAGAGCTTGATGTGTGGCTTTCTACGTAGCAGCATCCAAAACAAATCACTTCTGACAGCTATAGGATGTGCTTCTTGGTGGTCAGCAGAAAGGCCTTTCAAAAGAGCAACAAAGATGCTTTGAAATCTCTCCATCTCTTTTAGAAAACATCTCTGATCACATGGTGAACATTTTTACAGGAGGGCCCAAGTACCTGAAGACAGGTGATAGATTTCTTAAAGGTTCACTTGAAAAGATGGCCAAGAAGAAAGATTGCTAGGATTAGTGGTTTTGTAGCTACTTAGGGTTGATATCACCACCCAGTCTTTCTGCAGCAAATTACTACATGGACTTTACTCATAAACCAACTGAAGTCTCCAACAATAAATTGAGCAAGAGAAAGAAAATAGAAACTGGGATCAGTCCTGTAAATATACATTAGCAGCAATTCCCCACAGGAGATGTGGAGCCTTTATGATAGCAAGAGCATCAAGTTTCTAGTTTCTTATTTGAGGTAATGATAATAAAGGTACAGTAAGAGAAAATACATGTATTTAAAGAACAACATTCTTTTTGGTTAAAAAAGGGAATGATTCCATTGTAAAGAAGTATCAGAACTTAAGGAAATGAAAATAGAAACAATACTGACATAAAAGCAAAGATCGTGATAAAAAGAAGCAAATATTTTATAGACTAGCCACAAAATGGTTATGATTAGTAGCCAGTAAGCTTATGACAAAGTCATTCTTTTCCACTGCAGGAGAAAATACTCATTAATGAAGAATAATGCCCTGAAAATGTGATGTAAGTGCAGAAAAGTGGTGTTTATCTTTGGCTTGCGATGCTGACATCAACAATAGAGTGCTCATATTAACCCACTGCCCTTAAAAATAAACAGAAGTGCACTTTAATCTTAGTGTTTCTACTTTTATCTGAGATTAGTCCCTCTACTTTGTTGAACTACAATTAAAGGGGGAGAAAACATGTAGAAATGAAGCAAAAATTATGAGTACTTTTTAGAGACCAAGAATTTTATTAAATCCTAGTTTAGGCTGTTATGTCAAAACATTTCTAAGATGCATGAAGCTCCTGCACCATTCCAGCTTCATGGCAACAATCATTTGTGTTAAACATTTTAAAAAGTATTTATGTTCCCAGTGTTAAATATTAGTCCTTGCAAACACAGCTCTGGAGGCTTTTTCCTCTGCAGTTCCCATGTATTTGTTATTGGGAGTTTGAAAGTGAGGCAGCCCCAGGTACGTTGACTTCTTCACGCCTCTGTCTACAGAAACCGGTGCAAGTTATGCCTTCAGTTTCAACTGGAATTAGATCAAGACCTTAATTTGGTGATTAAATGAGCACTCAGTTTTTACAAAGCTCTCCCTCAGAGTGAGATTACACCCAGGGCAAAGGGTCACAGGGAGGCCTGAGTGTGGTGGCCCAGGTCTTGTGTTGGCTCGCCCATGGCTGTATGCTGAAGCATTCCCATATGGTATTGAGGGAAAGGAGAGGAGAAGGAAGGAAAGGAGAAGGAAAGAAGGAGAAGGAAGGCAGAAAGAAAGGAGAAAGAAAGGAAGGAAGTCAGGAAAGGAGAGAAGGAATGGAGAGAAGGAATGGAGAGAAGGAAGGAAAGGCAGAAGGAAAGAAAGGCAGAAGAAAAGAAAGGCAGAAGAAAAGGAGAAAGAAAGGAGAAGGAAAGGAGAAGGAAAGGAGAAGGAAAAGAGAAGGAAAGGAGAAGGAAAGGAGAAGGAAAGGAAGGCAGAAGGAAGGCAGACGGAACTCCAGGAACCACCCGGGCAGGTCTGAGGAGCTTTGTCCTTGCTCTGGCAAGCTGGTAGACACATGGGACCCACTTCTCCAGCAAGTCTAACATACTATCCATTGATTTCCTTCCATTTGGCTGACATGAGAGAGAAGGGCCTGGCTCCAGTGAGGAGCACATTCCACACTCCTGGCTGGATGTGTTGGGAACCTTTCTTCACGGCAGGGCCGCCCCCGTCCTGCCAGGACTGTACGTCACCCCCTCATGCTTAGTTTACTCACATGGCATTAGCTCATGGGGCTTGTACAAAGATGCTTTATTCCCCAGATAGCCTGGTTCTCAGCACACGCTTATTTTTGGTAATCTCCTACTGCTCTTTGCATTTATCAGGAGATGGGTGAGGAGGCGGGCACCCTTTAAAAGATCTCTCTTCCTGTACACCTGAAAAAAATCTTTGGAGACGAAAATAGGAGAGAGAAAAGCGGTTTCATCCCCCATCAGCTAAAGCAGGAGGTTTACAGTTCACTAGAACTCTTCTTCCTATACGCTCAGTCGTCTCTTGAGAGTTCAGAAGCTGTGCATGAATATGTAGGTATGCGCGAGACAAGCAAAGCAGATGTTGCACTGAGCTCTGCTGGGGCATCTCAGATCACAGAAGCTAACCTATGGCATCTTTTCCAGCTGCCAACTTAAGCATCCCCTCCTCCCGTGGAAAATGCAGAGCTCTTCCCTGCTGCAAGACTGACCGGATTGAGCTTCAGGAGTTGGCCGTGCTGAGCGGGCCCATCGCTCTGGCTTTCCCCAATGGGCTCCACGCCACCAGCCAACCACAGCCACTGCCCAAGTGTCCCCACCTCCAGAGCTAAGGGCATTTGCTTACCCCTGAGCCCCTCAGATGAGGCTGCTGTTGCTAAGCCATGTACTCTTTTGTACCAGTTAATTCTACATACAGAGCATGGGAGAATCACAAGGTGTCAAAACCTTCTAAATTAACAAGCTACAACTGCCAGACTTGTACTCACTTCCCACCCCACATCCGTCTACCTACCACAACGGCAATGTTTCAAGGAATGGCTAAAGCCTTTCCCATGCCACTGCACTGGTAGGAAAGAGCCATCAACTTTCAATGTTGGCCGGGGCAGGATATGGCCTTGAGTCTCACCCAGTTTCATATTGGATCTCTCCTTGGCCCAGCCACTAAGTGGGCAAGCCCAGAAGCTCAGAAGGGACCTGTTGTGCTGGCAGGGAGGAATTGCTGTCGGAAGATTTCCTCAGCTTGTTAGTACCAGGAGAAATGCAGCTGAAGAAAGGAAGGATGAATGTTGCTGGCTACAGAAGTCAGCTCCTACAGATAGTACCCCTTTTCCCCTTCCCACTTTTGATTACTGTCAAAGCCAGAAGCCACCATAGCTTTTAGTAAAATAGCTCCTCACTGCATACAATACACCACTCACATCCTCATACCTATTAATAAAAGCAAAAACATTTTCAACCAAACCCAAGTGCAAGTAGCCCATTGAAAGCAAGAGCACTGGAGATGCAATGACCACAGAGCCATGACATAAGGAGGATGACTCCATCACTTTGCCCCATGACACATACAGACAGCACATCTGTGGCAGTTCAGTGGAGAAAAAGGTTTCATTCTTATGTAATAAGGACAATACAGAAGTATAACAGCAGACAGAGGCTTGTACAAACTGCTGCCCTGACACTGTTCCCTGGCTGCTGATGTTGTCTAGTGATGACTGTACAACTTAAGAAGGATGAAATCAGTCGAGGTGTTGAAACAACTGAAAACAACCACAAATATCAAGATAGACTTCCAGGTATCTTAGTATCTGTGTAGATATTATCACCACTATGCAACATGAATGAGCTCATGAAGGAAAGTATGGGCAGTCAGATCTGGAAAACACTGGGAACTACGTTCAGGCTCCTCTGAAATTCTCATCCTCCATTTAGCCACGTGCTGGGTCATTGCTCTGTTTAACCACAGTTACTAAGGAGATCACACTTGAGGATTCAGCCTAAGCTTTAAAAAAAAAAAAAAAAAAAAAAGGAGAATTATATTGTTTCTTTTCAGCACAGGACACAAAACGAGTTTAGTACCTTCTGCTAGCACAGTTTCCTCTGTTTGTTCCTTTGGGGGTATTTTATTTCTGCAGCGGAGATGAGTGACCACACACAACTCTGACAGCCATTTGTGGTTTTGCTCCTTTCCGTCCAGTTCATGGGAGAGCTTACAAGTCTGCAGCTGTTGACAAGCTCAGAGCAGCAGTGGGGTGGCTCAAGCTGGGAGACTTATGCTTCCCAGCACATAAGTCCCAAAGTTTTTTCCCCAAGGATGACCGACCTTATGAAACTACATGATGGTCCTGATAGGCATTATCTTGATCTGCCTTTGGGGATGCAGAGGGGTGAAAGAGGCAGCACCCAGCAAGGATGCTTCCTCCTGTGCTGGGTCTTAATGGAAAGATAAAAGACTCTCAATGTTTCCCTCTGATGGGCCTGCACATCCATAGCTACTGCTTGGGGCACCTTGTGTTCAATTGTGCAATATTTCTGTACAAATACTGCACTCAGGTTTGGTCCCTGATATAGAAAAAAGATGAGGACAGGCTGGAGATGGTCCAGAGAAGGGCCACGAGGATGATCAGAGGACTGGAAGATCTGCCATAGGAAGAAAGGCTGAGAAAACTGGGTTTATTCAGCCTTGAGAAGAGAAGGTTCAGGGGAGACCTTATCACCATGTCCCAGTACATAAAAGGCGGCTGCCAAGAAGATGGAGACTCCATTTTTTTCAAGGAGTCATGTGGAAAAGACAAGGGGTGATGGGTACAAGTTACTCCTGGGGAGATTCTGATTGGACTCCAGAAGAAAATTTTTCACCATGAGAACAAATCAACACTGGAATAATCTACCAGGGGAAGTGGTGGATTCAGTGGCTGGACAGTTTTAAGACTCAGGTTGACAGGGTGCTGGGCCACCTCATCTAAACTACATACATATATATATATATATATATATATAAAATTTACCTCAAAAGGTTGGACTAGATGATCCTTGAGACCCCTTCCAACCTGATCTTCTATGATTGTTTCCTTCTTCAAGGGTGAGACTGTCAGGCTTGCTAGCCCCTGTCCTCTTGTCTGTCCTCATATCTTGCCAGCAAGCTTCTTATCAACGGGAACCACGTGGCTACCTCCAGATCTGGCTGACCCGTGTGTGCACTGCAGACACTGTCGTCCCAGCTCTTTAAAAAAATACAACCAAATTTATTCAGCTTTAAATGCAGCACATTACTTCAGTAAGAACTTTACTGGAATGATATACTGCACTCTTGCTGGGATTTGCCCAGAAACCTCTCTTCCTCCCCTCTGTCCTATGTACACAAGGTGGCAAAAACTGCTTAGTACTAAGTTCAGAGCATGAAATTCAATGCTGCTGAAACGAGGAGGAAGAACTCCATCGACATCAGTGCATTAGAGCATCTCACTCTGCTCTCAGGAAAGCACCCAGAAAAAATTATTGCTTGGAAGATTCTGCTTCTTTCTAAAACAAGGGCAGCAAGAGCCACAAGGCTGGGCTTCTCCAAACAACCAAAACCACATGAGCCTATCTGCAAGGACATGTGTTTGGATCTGCAATGTCTCTCTTGTATCTCCAGTGTTCACTGAAAGTAACAGACTATCTTGGGGTGGGGTTTGGGGTTTTTTTGTTGCTGTTTTGTTTTTTTTTTTCACTAGTGCTAAGTCAGAGAAGCTAATAATTTGAGGAGCTGGCATTTTGTGACTCACTTAGCCCAACCAAGGCAGGCATAAACTGTGTGCTAATGCAGATGTTTGAAGGGGGAAAGAGCTGTATTCTTCCTGGGAGAGAACAAGGAAGTGACAGCCATTGAGATTTAAATGACAGCGCGTGGCATTAGAAGCCACAATTAAAAGTTGTTATGGGCCTCATGGTAGCAAATTATCATTGCATGCTATTCCATCAGGAAAACAGTAACAAATTAATGGATAGACCATTGGCTTTAGTCAGGTGGGAGAAGAGATCAGAAGAAAAAAAAAAACCCACAAAAAATACAGAAACAAAACAAAAACCCCCAGACAAACACAACTCTCTGATCAAAATGATTTGAAGAGGAAGGAAAAAGAGTTCTAGATGTCTGACAAGTGCTACCTGGGTATTGTTAATGCACCAAACCCAGCAAAGACAACTGTGGGCTGAGGAGGGGGCAAGTTCTTCTGACATTCCATGTTTTTTTTGCCAAGGCAAAAGCAGAGTTTGGAAGGAGAGTGAGGGGAGAAGCTGCCCTTTCTTTTGTGCCCTCCCCCAGTGTTTCACAAATGGTGGATCTATCTTCCCCTGCATCAAAACTTGCTGCACCTGGTCCATGTTCATGGAAAAACTTCTCCCTAAAAGCTGCTTGGAAAGCAAAATTGAACAGGTCTGGGAGAAAGCCTTGAGCTCCTTGATTGGTTTTCATACAGGCACCCTTAAGTATCTTCCTGCAAGGGCTTTGCAGAAAACTCTACAGCTCTGGCCAGGGCAGAGCACCAAGAGACAGGGCACAGTACATGGGAGATGTAGTTCTGGGTACATTGATAGCTGATTGATAAAGCTCACAATAATATAATTTGGCTAAGTGCTGTTCTTTCCTTTTTTCTTACTTCCAGGTCTGGAAGCAAGTCATTCCAGAGAGAGGTCTTATTCCTTTACATGCATCCAACTACTTGACACAATAAGGATGAGAATGATAATAAGAACGATCATCAAGGCTCTGAGTAATTTAGTAATGTGAATCACACTGGCTCTATAACCTTGGGAGGTTCCTAAAGGTGATCACGAGGTGTTTTTACTGTCTGAAAATTACCCTTTGTTGAAAAAGGAGAACAGGTATCTTCCTGTAATTCTGGAGCCAGAGGCTGTGAGCCCCTGGATGGTTGACACCAGCCTGTCATTCTATCCCACATCACTGATGTGACAGTTTGCAGCTGGAAGCAATGAGGAGTTATTCATCTTGCTGGCTGAGCTGCATGGGTGGGCTCGCACTCAATCCCTAAGTCTAAGTCTTTGCAAAAGGCAGGGAAAGAGGAGAGAGGAGAGAAAGAAAAAATACAGAGCACATCCAGAGACTGAATGCCTCCAAGGCTAGGGCTGGTACACCCTGGCTGTGCCTGAAGAGAGACCTTCTTCATAGATAGATGTGAAAATCTCTTGCGTAGACAGCAAAGAACTGGTCAGAAAGGAAATGGCAGAGCAGAAGAGCAGATACAGCTCCTTGCTAGCAGTTAGTAATCAACCTTTTTTTTTCTGCTGGTTGTTACGTTTTCTTCTCCTTCACTGCTCAGTCTGAGTTACAGCACTGCAAAAAACCAAAGCTGCTGTGTCAGAACCTGACACACAAACTCCTCGTAGGCCGTAAGCTGCTACTGATAAAAAAGATGATCTCTATTTGTAAAGGGACAAAGCCATGAGTTAATTTGTTTCAAAATTAGAGATTTCCATTATTACTTTATATACCTGAAGAGCTCCCAGCAGATCCTTAAGAAACTGGAGCCCTGTAGTGACCGGTGAGGTTGGATTCCCTCAGTCACATTTAAGATGATTAAAAGTTTGATGTCCAAGCAAGAGCTAATCACGGTAGGTTGGCTTTCCATTCAGTACAGGAACTTATAGGGAGCATGCTTAATTCATCACAAAACAGGATGCTGAAAACACGTCAGATGAATTTTACCTTGGGAAAGCCCGATTCATTCTGTGCACTGCTTACAACCAGGGTCCAAACAACCACTTCAGCTGCAAACACCTCTGTGGCAGATGTTAGGAAGCTACCCAGCTCTACAGTCATGCAGTGCAGTCCTTCCCCAGAGAACTTCTCCTTTACACACACCCACATTCCCAGAATGAGAACCACGCACAGCCCAACTTGCGCACGACATCTTTGCTCTGGTTCTCCAGGCCAAGAACCACACCCAAGACCTAACTTTTTAACCCATCAGCTTACTTTGCCAGCAGGTCACCAAACTGCAAAGCCTTCCTTGGAAAGAAAATAAAATAGCAAAAAATCCTATGGGTCAAAAATCTCAGGAGTGGACCCTTGAATTTCTCATGACTCGGTGTACAAGGATCTTTCATTACCTTCAGAATGGATGCTCAGAGGACTTCCCATTAAAACAAGAACATACATCAAGAACGCAAGACTCCTTCACACTCACATAACCACAGAAAATGGCAAAACACTGTTAGGAGGAGCTCCTAATTTTTGCTCCATTCTTTTTTCATACAGTTATTACTTGTGTTTTGCCTCAAACAGTCCTCATGGCACAAACCTCTTCTGCAGAGCCAGCGGTTTCCCTTGCCTTCAACATGTAATTAAAACCAACAAACTCAATCATGACATATGGGTCTAACGTGATCCTTGTGACACATCCAGGAAACAGCAGTTTTAATGGGAATATTATTAAGGTATATTAAAAGGCATGAAGAAAAAGAGTAGGACCTTAAAGCCAGATGAAAGCAGCTGATGTAGTCAGAAATAATGATCAGAACATGGTTCCAGGATGGTTATCATCTCCTAAAATAACAATAGAGAAAGAACCTAACAATGGGTGTTTGAAGAGCTGGAGTAGAAAAGGATCTATAATGGCAAAAAAACTAAGTTACATCACCATAAACTGAAACAGAGAAATGACGAATCAAATGAAAATCTCTAACTTTGTGTAGGGGAACACCTCTGTACCTTTCACAGACGTAATTGATTTCCTTTCCCTTATTACTGCATGCCATGCCTTACTCTAACTTCTTGTATTTGTTAGACACCGTTCGATGCAGAATGGTTCACTCATTGCCCGGGGGGCTGATCTGCTCCTACAAACCAGTAGTGTCTTTGCACACAAGCAAGTATGTGTTTGTACCACGGATACTCTCATCTGATCTTCACTGGAGTGAAGTGGGGTATGAAGAGACCAAATATAGCCTAGCAAGACATACAGAAGGCTATAGAAGCTGGGCAAGATTTGAGAAAAGCTGGCAGTCGGTATCTCATGATGTGCTGAACTCTACTGCTGGGTTTTGTGCCTGTGGGAACCTGAAGTACTTCACTTCCTTAATTCACTTGTGAATGTACCACAAGCGGAACTCCTCCGGTGCCACCAGAGCGTTTGTGATGCCATTCGCTGGGAGAATCTCTCCCCTCTCCCACCTCAGGCAGCCTGCAGAGCTCTCCAGTAAAACATATGTCGCCAGATCAGGGGCAAGTCTCCGGCAGAGAAACATCTGGAGGAGAGAAAAGAAAAAAATAATATTTTTTTTTCTCCCCTTTGAAAGCTGTTTCATTCTCAGAAAACTGAGCCTGAAAAAAACTCTTATCCTCATTGCCTCCCAGTTCCTCCCCCTAGCTCACATCATTCACACCCAAGGTATTTATTCTTTTTATCAGATCGGAGAGCAGCATTTGGATGATTTCAAACAGCTAACGTTAATCATCCAGACAGAACCTGTAGTTTTTTACACGGTGGGTCTGTGCTGAGCTGCGAAGCACTTCTGCCAGCTTCTAGCGTGAGCAATAGGCTGAGTGAGAGCATGAGCATCAAAGCCCAGGCTCATGTCACCGAGACGGCTGCTCAGCCTGAGACTCCTATGGCCCTTCCTTTTCATCTTTGTTTAAAACAGAGATGTTAAGACAGAAACATCTCTCTTGAGCCACTCAACACGTCTTCAATCACGCGACGAGACGTCGCTAAATACAGAATCTATTTCCCTGCTCTTCAGATGGCTCATTACACAGTGGTGTCTATAGTTATGTAGGTATCAGGCTATTTGCTGCATGAAGCACCTTTAAGTGTAAATTTTGCCCTTTGGTAAGGGGCATTCCCTTGTTAGTTTAAGATGGCTTTTCATCACCGAGTTATTCTGAGACAGCGTGATCTCCTACAGGAACATTTCTCTCCCTTCTTGCTTCCCTGTTCCTAAAATAAAGGTTATTAAAATAAAGGGCATTTGTTTGTTGAAGAAAAAAAAAAAAAAAAAAACCCCAAAAAAACCCTTAAACTGAAACCAGGCTCCTCGAAAGAACTCCCTAAGATGGAACCAGTTGTTTGCTCTTTGCAATAGTCACATCATTATATCTCCCTGTCTTTCAAGCTGCTCTTCCTTTCAAGTGGTCATCATTCAGAAGCAAGCTCCAGAGCACCAGGTGGTCTGATATAATATTTATGGGTTTCAACCCTTTCACCAGCTACTCTTCTGTACCAAACTACGTGTAATGAATACAAGTTTGCTCAAGAAAACAAATTGAAACTTTAAACAAATGTAGCCTACATTATACAGGGGGTCAGAAGAGGTGTGCATAATAGTCCCTTCTGGCCTGAAAAATCTAGGAATCTATGCATTTTGAAATAACCACATAAAGTAGTACACTCCGACCCTAAATTTTGCAGGAAACGTTTTCAAATATTAATGAGAAACTGTGCATCTGAGAGAGAACGATGCCCTTGGATCCTTGGCTAAGGGATGTTTGCCAACCTGTCCTGAAAAAACAAAACCCCAAACAACCAACCTTTTAGTTTCTGAATGAACAGAAGTAATTGCCTTACACGCTGGAGGAGTAATGAATGTATTACCTCATTAAAAGACCATCATCATCATCTACACCACCGCCACAAAACAACCAGGACACATTATGGTCCGAGTTGCCTATGAAGAAATGAATTCAAAAGCATAGGTGACACCTCTGAGGTTGCTATGGCTTCTTGTTTCTTTGCTGCCCCAGTGTTTTTCCAGGTGTCATGGACGGGTGGAAGATTTACAACTTGGTATCAGCAATGACGCTCCCTCTCTCAAAAGTCCAAGTGTAGTAACGGGTCCTGTCAGTCCTGGACTTGCAGGGCTTGCAAAAAACTTCTAGCACAGACCAACAGAAGTAGAGGTGCCAGTACTGTTAACTCTGAAGCTCCTTTCCTGAAGTTGAGGATGCCACAACTGCAGGTGAGACCATAAGGATCACAGCAGCATCGGCCACAAGTCCTCTCTCAGTTGTGGTTGTGCTGGCTCGAGAAGTTCCTGTTCCTCCACTACTTCCTACTGTGCTGCCACTGCAACAGCTCTCTGCCCTGTACCAGCTGCTGTGAAAGACTTTAAATAACAGTTTTTTTGCTGCTTAGCATGAAAACAATTAGCAGGCTTCTACATGAGGGAGAAGGGGACTTGAGGATATAGTACCGACCAGGAGGACGCCAGGGATGAACAACTTGAAACCAGATAAAGGTAGGTGTCTGCTCCTGCAGATTGGTCATGGAAAGAGACAGAATTCTCCAGGTATGTTTTGTTGAGCCTGCTCTCCTTTCTTTGTATTCCCAGGTATGACCTTTATTGCAATATATGTTCTTTATGGCAATATATACTCTGTCCTACCCACTTGGATACAGGCAGCACAGAGCTTCCATAGGAATCTTCCATCCTAGGTGCTGCTGTGAGTTCTTAGCATCATAGAATCATTAAGGCTGGAAACGACCTTCAAGATCATCAAGTCCAACTGTCTACTAAATATCAGCAGGACCACTGGACCATGTCATAAAGTGACACATATGTGTGTTTGCTGAACCCCTCCAGGGATGGGGACTCCACCGCCTCCCTGGGCACCCTGTTCCAAGGCCTCAGCACTCTCTCAGCAAAGACATTTTTCCTGATATCCAACCTAAACCTCCCCTGGAGCAACTGCAGCCCATCTCCTCTTGTCCTATCACGAGTTACCTGGGAGAAGAGACCAACACCCACCTCACCCCAACCTCCCTTCAGGTGGCTGTAGAGGGCAATAAGGTCTCCTCTCAGTTTAAGTCCCCACACAGCACCGTGTACACAGTTTCCAAAAGTAACAGCAGATGCACAGATGTCTTTCGTGGTGGAAAGACAATTTTAGACTGGCTATGGGGGAGATTGCTGCCCCATTGTTTTAAAGTTGGGTGTTTGTTGCTTTTTTTTTTTTTAAAGGATTTCTCTCGTTCCACTCACAGACACTCTTCAGCAATGTCCATCTCACTATTGTTGGTAATCGTTTCAGCAAAGTGTTGCTCCCTAAAGGATTTTTTATGTTACTGAGAGCGTTCACTAAGAAACGTGATGATGTCAGTTGTTGGGGTTGTTTCTTCCCCCCGGCTCCCCAGCCGAGAGTGTTCGCCAAAAGTGCAGCAAAAAGAGAGGGCTTTATTGTAAAAGTTCTTTAAATGACGTTACTGTGCCTCTTGGCTCTCCCCTTTAAAGCCCTTTTAATAGCAATCCCACTCAAGCAGCCTGACAGCTCACGTCGCTGTCTACGTGGCTACAGCACAAATGTGCAGGGGTGGCAGGGGAAGGACTTCGCTTGTTGGCTCTGGTTGTGCCTGGGCCAGGAGCCCTCCAGGCAGACACCTTCTTGCATTGAGGGAAGGGAATTACCCGGACCAGCCTGGTACAAGCCAACAGAGATTCTCCGAAGGTTGTGAGGTGGCTTCGGGAGCCCTGTCTGCTTCTCTGGGAGCTGCCCAGCAAAGCCACTGCTTGCGCTGCCGTGGGCTGAGCTGCTTTTTTGTCAGTTTGTGTTACAAAACTTCATCCCGTGTTTGCCTAGCTCAAATGTGGTCGAGCCAAACGCAAAGGAACTTTGAGATGGCGGCAGCAGCTGCTGCTATTTTTGTGACTTTGGTTTGTTTACGCTCAACTTCTAAAGCAAACCTCCTCCCCGAGAACAAAGGGCCTCAGCAAACCCCAGTGACTCAAGTCTCTCCAGCATGTCACCAAAGGAGCCTGAGACAGAGTTTAGCTGAGCAAATTTTATCTGCCCAGACTCCACGTGTGCCGTGAGAACCCATCCTGGTGTGTTCCAAAGAGAGGACTCAGATTCTCATGTCCATGTCTATTACCCATGCAACGTTGGTTCAGCTACGGGAACTGGACAATGGCCTCTTCCAGAACCCACCAGCTCAGCAAAGTGGACAGACCAGATTTCCACCAGTGCTTTTGAAGAGTGACATGCTCCTCTGTCTAATTCCTTATGGTCCAGGGTGGTTGCTGTCATGCCCACCTTCACCTGTGGGGAGAAGAAGGGCTGTGATGACCGGCCACCAACTGGATTTTGCTCTGTTCACCACAACTCTCTGGGCTTGCCCATCCAGCCAGTTGTTAACCCAACGAAGAGCCCACCCATCCAACTTCTCCAGCAGGATGCTGTGGGAGATGGTATCAAAGGCCTCATGGAAGTCCAGCACCCCCTGTAACAGTTACTGTACAAACACAGAGCAGAAAAGCCTTCCCTGCCAAAACAGCTCTGAGCAGAATAGAAGCCCAAAAGCCATCACACCCTAGCAGCCAGAAGCCCAGAAGCCATCACACTGTACACAAAGCCTGAGGTGTTCCCAGATGTGTAGACGCAAGGAAAATCTACTCATGTTGAGCACCACTAGAAACATTTTCTTTAATGCTTCCAGATTTGAGGGGAAAATAATTAATAGTGCATTTCTCTTTTTAAGTTTTGCATGTAAAATTTCAAAGCAAGAAGGTTGCGATGGGACGTACAGGATCCAGAGCCAGGTATAATGTGATGGGTAGAGGTCCTTAGGTGCTAGAAACCATATATGCTGAGCCATGGAAAAGTGCAAACTGATTGCTCATTTTTTGAAGGACAGAATAAAAAAACAAAGTCTAGAACTTGGAAACAATGGGGAGGTGGGACATTTGCACCTTTGCTCCCAAATGCCTAAAAAAAAGAAAATTCAACTAAAATCAGACTGGTCATGTTTCAGGCAGTTGCTGTGCATCTGCCCTTCTCTTTCATCCAGCATGGGTTCTAGGACCCTACCAACTCTTCAAATGCTTGCTGCAAAAATTAGGCTTTACAGATGACTGGAAAGACATCTGTTGGGCTCTACACATGCGTGTCTAAGTCTTGGCTTAAATCAAGACATAAACACAGAGAGGTACGAGCATGCAAGAAAAGTTCCGTGAAAACCTGTGCTGATAAAAGGACTTCAGGTGGCATGAGCTGGGGATAACGGGATAACTGCTTCAGCCACACATCGCTTCCGTGTCACGGGAAAAGAGCAAGGCAGGCAAAAAGTAGATGAGGCATTGGCTTCTCAACTGGAGCCATAAACCACAAATGTCATGAGAAAAGCGTGAAAGAGGCAAGGTCACTGGAAGGCAGCGGTAAGTTCCTGAGGCTCCTAACCTCCTCCCCGAGACAGGGACACAGCACGGGCTCTGCCTTATCTGCTCATCTGGCAGCACCCCAAAGGTTGGGGAAAGTCATCTACTGTGCATCTACCGTGCTCAAACCCGAACGCATTGTGTGCGATAGATCCGCTGCTCCCATCATCATCTGCTCATTGTAGAGTCTGGTAGCCCACCTGAGAAGCCAACAGGATGTTGGTTTTTGACAGGATTTACATACATTGTCTCATTTCTGCATCAGCTAGCAACCACAGTTGGAACTGTTGAGTACACAGGCTTGCTGTAGGCGTAAGTAATATTTAATGGCATTAACAATCCCCTTCCCAATAAGCCTCCAGATCTCTCTGCAGCCTCATCGATTTGCTAGCTCCACAGCCATTTGCTCTCATCCCAGCAGCTCCCCAAGGAGCACAGGAGGAAGAACAAAGTATCCCCCATGGCATGAAAATCATGCTTTTTTTTAATTCCCAGAGTTGCTGTGCAGTGAGTTTAGGAGCACTGATGGATCAAACTCACCCCTTGGAGACTCTCATTGCCTGCTGCTGGCTCCACAGCATTTTATTTACATTCAGAAGCTGAGAAATTAGGGATGGAGATGCCATCTGCATTGCACAGGTGATATTGTGTGGTTGTGAGGTTGTGGAGTCTCCTTCTCTGGAGACTTTCCAACCCCCCCTGGATCTGTTCCTGTGTGGGCTGCCCTGGGTGACCCTGCTCTGGCAGGGGGGTTGGACTTGATGATCTCCAGAAGTCCCTTCCAACCCCTACCATTCTATGAGCCTATGATTCTATGACATGCCCATACCTGCTGGCATCAAAATGAGTGGTAAAGCTTTTGTTTTCCTGACATAAACCAAAAACTGACATGACAAAGTTAGGCTTAAAACGAGACAGAGACATAAGTGCTTCCTTGAAGCGGAGCCAGAACTTGGGCTGCCCATGCAAAACATGCAACAAATACAAAATAGGGGCGGGGGGGGAAGGCTTATGAGTATTCCTGCCTATAAACCCTTTTGCTGGCACTGTCATTGAAACAGAGCATGACAGGGTTCCATGGTTGTTCACATTATGAGGAGATGAATCAAACAACCATTTGTTAATCCTCATGTAGAATTCACTCTGCTCTATCAACTGGGTTATTTTCATTACTAGAAGGATTTAACACAGTTGATCTGCAGTAACACGGTCACCCATTACAGTATCATTGGTGCTTCATTTTCATTGTCTTGGGGAGAGAAAGCAGCCCTCCCCTCCTTTTCTTTCTTTTAAGCATTTTATACTTTATCTATGTTCTCATATAAAATCTTGGAAGGGAAAGAAAAGGCAACTTTACCATAAGGCTGTCAGTGTTGCTTTACCTTGTTTTTTTTTATGTGCTTAATTGGCATCAAGTAAAACGAAGTCAATTCAACTTGAGCTTAAGAAATCAGTTAGGGAGACAGAGAAGTAACAGGCACCTACACACACATCTGGTGAGAGAGGTGTAAGGAAGCCCTCAATCAAAGAAAAAGCCAAAAAGTCATCAGAGAATTCAACGTGTGCTCATTTGCTGTAAGACACAGCAGTACTTGGATACCCTAAGAACATTTTTCCAGGCAAAGATCTCGCAGTATGTTCCAAAAAATCATATTCTCTCGACACACAGGGAAACTGAGGCCCAAAGCAATCAAACAATTCTTTCAAATTCATCAGGCCAGTGGCAAAGACCGGAAAACTGTACCCAGCTCTTGTGCCTCCAAGCCCCAGGGGATACTGAGTGAGCATCAAAGAGGAAGAGGTCACAGTCATACATATTATTTTGTCATCAAAGCTCTGGCTTAGCCACTTTTTCTCCAGCATGCTTTTAGATATCAGAGTTAGGGACTGGCTAGATGAACTCTGAGTGACAGAGGTGAGGTGACAAGGCTTTCCCAGGAAAAGGAGCAAGAACAACTAGAAGATCAGTTGGTGGCATTCATTTGTCCCTCATCAGAAATTACCAGGCTGAATGAAGCAGGTCATCATGCTTAGGCAAGTTTCTGCTCCAATCCAGTGCGCAAAGATGCTAGCAGGACACTGGTTTGTCCAAACAGGTAAGAACTTGTCTACAGAACAAGTCATCACGGATGCCATTTTATTGCTGGAGTCCCCTGCAGACAAGGTGATGCTGTACTAGGACTCACTGGCCCAAGACTGTATGCCAAACAAACCCTCTGAGACCTGACTACACTGCTGCAGAGGTTGCTGGCACCAAAAACAAAAGAAGCCCTTAGAAATGACAGGAACCTTCACAACTGAAACAATCTTGGCACCACCTTCTCCCTAGCAGAACAGTTTATGACAGTGATTTCTTGACAGTATTTTTAGCAGTTCGAGAGATGACTCCCAAAGCACCTATCATCGCCCTCTATCACAGTTTAGGTTGTCAGTGGAGGTCTGGGCACCTCACTGATGGGCCCCCAGACTCACTCGGCGTGCCTGGGAACACTTGCCCTACAATCCACAACAGGGAAGTCCAACATAGAGCTATAATCAGGGCTTTTTTGTCACTCTATGTCTACGAAGCCTCTGTCCCAAACATCTATCTGATTTCCACCAGGTCTTGTGATGACCAGCTAAAAACAGTACCTGGGGCTGAACCAGAAAGACAAAAAGCAGGTGAATGGCTTTCATAGAATCACAGAATCATTAAGGTTGGAAGAGACTTCCAAGCTAATCAAGTCCAAATGTCTACTAAATACTATCAGGACCACTGAACCATGTCATAAAGTGCCACATCTGGATGACTGCTGAACCACTCCAGGGATGGGGACTCCACCCCCTCCCTGGGCATCCTGTTCCAAGGCCTCACCACTCTCTCAGCAAAAACATTTTTCCTGATATCCAACCTAAACCTCCCCTGGAGCAACTGCAGCCCATCTCCTCTTGTCCTATCAGCAGTTACCTGGGAGAAGAGACCAACACCCACTTCACTCCAACCTCCCTTCAGGTGGCTGTGGAGAGCAGTAAGGTCTCCCCTCAGCCTCCTCTTCTCCAGACTAAAGAACCCCAGCTCCCTCAGCCTCTCCTCATCAGACACGTTCTCCAGACCCCTCACCAGCTTCACTGCCCTTCTCTGGACTCGCTCCAGCACCTCAATGGCTTTTTTATCCTGTGGCACCCAAAACTGAACCCAGTGCTCAAGCTGTGGCCTCATCAGTGCCCAGTACAGGGGCACAATCACTTCTTCACTCCTGCTGGCCACGCCATTCCTGATCCAGGCCAGGATACCACTGGCCTTCTTGGCCACCTGGGCACGCTGCTGGCTCATGTTCAGCTGGGTGTCCACCAGCACCCCCAGGTCCTTTTCCACCAGGCACTTTCCAGCCACTCCTACCTAAGCCTGGGGTATTGCCTGGGGCTGTTGTGACCCAAGTGCAGCATCCAGCACTTGACCTTGTTAAACCTCATCCCACTGAACTTAGCCCATAGGTCCAACCTGTCCAGACCCCTCTGCAGAGCCTCCCACCCTCCAGCAGATCAACACTCCTGCTCAAGTTGGTGTCAGCTGCAGACGTGCTGAGGGTGCCTCCATCCCCTCTCCCAGATCATCAGTAAAGATACTGAACAAGACTGGCCCCAGCACTGAGCCCTGGGGACACCACTGTGACCATTATTTCGCGGCTGTATTTACTCAGGCCCCAAGAGCAGATGAAGTTTGTCTCTTCTATCCAGAGGTGACTTCATAAACTGACTGGCACCTTATGACAGCTTCAAAGTCAGTCCCATTTTTAGGGATGTCCAAACAGACTAAATATAGAAAGCAAACATGAAGGATAGTTTAGTGAGCTGCAGCTTCTGTCAAGACCAAAGAGAGGGTTTACAGATAGCCCTGGGGTTCACTTGAATCATTTAATCATAGAATGGTGGGGATTGGAAGGGAGCTCTGGAGATCCTCGAGTCCAACTCCTCTGCCAGAGCAGGATCACCCAGGGCAGCCCACACAGGAACAGAACCAGGGGGGTTTGGAAAGTCTCCACAACCTCTCTGGGCAGCCTCACCATGAAGACATGGTAAGGGGGAGAGGTAGGAAAATAAAAGCTGATAAAAATTAAGAAAACCAATCAGCAAATTTGAGCCATGAGAAGCAAATATTTTCCTGCAGCAGAGAGACAAGAGGCTCCCCACCTTACACAAAACATCCCTACAACTGCATCACGTCATTAAGGAAAATCAGACTCATTTAAGGGAGGGAGGGGGGATGAAAAAAAAGAAATCAATTACAAACAGAAGAGGAAAAGGCTGGAAATCTGAGAAAATGACAGGCTTGCATTTTACAGCAGCAGCCATGTGAAGCCAAGGGTTATAAGGTGTGGGTACATAAAATAAAATTAGATACCTGAGAGTGAATACGGCAAGAAAGGCATCAAATGGCAACGATACCTAGCCGTGCACATCTGTACTGGTGCCAGTAGCTGTATCAACCCGTTAGGAAGGCAATAGTATCACAGCTGTATTTGCACCCGGTGCTCTTTGCCTCTTCAGGATTTTTATCACAGGCTGGTGGGACTACCCACATGGTACCTGTGTTACTGTTAAAGCCACGGAGGGTAAATATGCCAGAGTCATGGTTTGCATCAAAGGGTTCGGTCTCGCAGGACAGCAAGAGTTCTGGTCCCTGCAGGGCTCTGCTACTGGAGAAAGGAGGTAACTAAGCACATGGATTTTTCCCCTCTCAGGGGAGGCTGAGGGAGCTGGGGTTCTTTAGTCTGGAGAAGAGGAGGCTGAGGGGAGACCTTACTGCTCTCCACAGCCACCTGAAGGGAGGCTGGAGTGAGGTGGGTGTTGCTCTCTTCTCCCAGGTAACTGGTGATGAGACAAGAGGAGACTTGCATCTAAGCAGGTCTTCCACCCTGCACAAAACAACTTCTCTCTAAAAACCCACGGTGGTTAAAAGCCACAGGCTGGAAAAGCTGACTCTCGTTCACCTAATCTATAATCCTAGGAAATAATTCATATATCAGTAATTAGGACAGGCGGTGGATTTCTTTTAAAAGCACACTGTAGGGTACACACTAAAATACTCAGAATAGCAATAATTTATACACAGATTGTTTTTAAGTGATGAGTGCTAAACTAAACCATGTCACAAAACCTCCTTGATTTAACACTGGTGGGGAAGAGGGAAAAAAAAATAGAGGAAAAACAAGAACAAAAAAAAGAGAGAAAAAAAAAGAAAATAAAAGAAGAAAAAAAAGATAAAAAAGAAAAAAGAGAAGAAAAAGAAAAAAAAAAGAAGAAAAAGGGGAAAAAAAAGGGAAGGAAAAATAAAAAGAAAAATAAGAAAAAAATTTATTCCCCTTATTCAGGATACCTTCATCTGGTATTTACTGCAAAATTACTGTAACACTTTGTACTGAGTGTGTGTAACAGGATGTGCTGGAGGCAGTACAGCAAGTTTGGCTTGGAAAAGAAGAGAGCTCCCTTTCTGAGAAAGCCATCCTGGGTCATCTGCCTTCCTGAGCTGTAAACCTTCCTGACTGTCTGTCGATGTAGACACTGAACTGCTCCAGCAAGGTGACTGAATTCAGGGCTGCTATGAGGCTCATGAAAGCACAGAAACCCATCCAGGGAATCCAGGGCTGCCTTTCACTTGGCAGCAGTTAAGTTACTTTGTCATCATCTGACTGGGCACCTGTCTCATGTGGTTAATTTTCTTTTTGGTTTTGGGTTGGGTTTTTTCCTTCTCCGCCCCCCCAACTCTCTATCTGTGAAATTTGAGAAAGTTTCTGTCATGTATCCTGCGTGCCACTAAATGCCTGTGACATCTGCCTGTGACCTCTGGCAGGGCTGTATGTGCTGCAGCAGTTGCCACGAGACGGCAGTCTTTGGAAGGCTTTTGCTCTGGACAGACAGTGCTGGTTAATGTTAAAGCCCCAGGATTAATTCACTGCTATAGAAAGGTGGCCTCCAGAGTAGAGAGCTCGAAAAGAAAAAAAGACAAACAAAAAAACCCCAAAACAAAACAAACAAACAAACAAACAAAAAAAAAAAAAGGGAAAAGGCAGGGGGGTAGAAACAGAGAAAGGAAAAAGGGAAAGAAAGAAAAAGAGAGAGAAAAGGGAAGGAAAACAAAAAAAGAAAAAGGGAAGAAAAAAAATAAAAAGAAAAAAAGAAAGGAAAAAAAAGAACAAAGAATAATAAAAAAAAGGATGGGCATTGCAATTTCCTGTTCTTTAAATTCAGTTGTTTGAGGAAAATCACGTGTCACCTACCCAACATTTCTCCTTGCAATGGTCACATCATTTCCATCCCTTTCTCCGCAGCACTGGTGCCAAGGCGCTCCCTCCTGCAGCCCCGTGTTGGAGGGGACTGGAGCTGCTGTTTTCTCTTGATAACATTGTCAGAGCCCAATGGCTTCAGCCCTGAAGGGGAAGGCCAAAGCTTTTTGTAAAAGTGGATTTTTACAACTGAAAACAATCCCCAGTTATTTAGAGGATGTGGGCAAATGGCGGCTGTTGCTTGAGGGGGTGAGGAGCAGGCTGCTGAACTAGGCCAGCTCATCACCTGGCACCAGGGCTGATGGTGTAACTGGGTAGCCCAGCCTGAAGGGAGGGGTATTTCCCACTTGCATTTCCAGGACTTAAGCTCTGGCCTCCTATCAGCGAGGAGGAGCTGGTACAGCCTAGCTGGTTGGTGCCTTGGCTTCTGCTTTCACACCTCAGTTGTGCTATTGCCTGAAGCCCAGCCTCCAAAAGCCTCTTCATTTTGTCAGCAGTGGGTTGTACAATGGGAAAAAAAATGTCCAAACTAGGCCTGATTGCAACCCTTTCTCTTAGTATTTATCATTGAATGGAAGGGACCTCTGGAGATCCTCGAGTCCAACCCCCCTGCCAGAGCAGGGTCACCCAGGGCAGCCCACACAGGAACAGATTCAGGGGGGTTGGAAAGTCTCCAGAGAAGAAGACTCCACAACCTCTTTGGGGAGCCTCTTCCAGGCTCTGGCACTCTCACAGCAAAGAAACTTCCCCTCATGTGGAGGTGGAACTTCCTGTGTTTCACCTGCTACCATTACCTCTTGTCACATCCCAGGGCACCACTGACAAGAGCCTGGCCCCTTCCACTTGACACCCACCCCTCAGATATTTGTAACCATTCATAAGATCCCCTCTCAGGCTTCTCTTCTCCAGGCCAAACAGCACCAGGGCTCTCAGCCTTTCCTCACAAGAGAGATGTTCCTGTTCCTGTTCCTTCAGCATCCTCATAGCCTCCCTTGGACTCTCTCCAGTATTTCCCTGTCCTCCTTGAACTGGGGAGCCCAGAATTGGACATAATACTCCAGATGTGGTCTCATTAGTGCAGAGCAACCCTCCTTGACCTGCTGGCCACATTCTTCTTTATGCCCCCTCAGGAGACCATTGGCCTTCCTGGTCACAAGGGCCCATTGCTGTCCCATGGAGAACTTATTGTCCACCAGGACTCCAAGGTCCTTCTTCATGGACCTGCTTTCCAGCAGGTCAGCATATCAGTAAAATGTTTTATTTGAATAATTTTTGGACCTTTCCACTTGGATGAAACAAAATATTCCAGATTGTCCTTAGGGATGGATTATGCAGTTCTGGGAACCTCATGCTGATGACAGTAAGCCTACTTGCTCAGCTTTGCTTCAGTTGGGACTGATTTTTGTTCCCTGGAAAGGGGTGAAAACAGAGCGTGCTGTCTCCTCTGCCTTTTGTCGCCCTGGGCAAAAGGGCTTCAGACATCCGAGATCAAAAGGAAACCAACAGGTCCAAAGACAAAGCACACTAAAGAGCAACGCTAACAATAGCTACGAAAAAGGCCAGGCTCTTAAATGGGAGAGGACTGAAGCAATACCCTTCGAAGTCCACGGCCAAACTAATAGATCATTCTGCAGCTTCTAATGGTCTAATCTTTATTGTTGCTGATGTGTGAGCCAAAAGCTCACACGGTTTGACTTTCAGCTTCTGGGGAGACTGTATGCTACTGACAGCCGGGAAAACCATTGGGTGGCTTTGAGCTAAGCACCTTTGATATGAAATTTCTGGAAGAGGAGTGCCACAAAATGTCACAGTACTATTTTTTAAAGTTTCTTTTCAAAGGTAAAACCTGCACTGCTAAACATGCAGGATTTTGCTTTTCGAGCTACAAAATCTACAGCTTTTCTGTTTTCAGCCTCTAATAAAATGGACCTTTTCTTGTGTCAAGTGTACCGGAGAATTGATCCACTTCTACTGTAACCAATGAGCTTCAAAAATGCCCTTTCACCATCATGGCCATTGGGCAGTTTGCCATTAAAAACCAGTGTAAACAGCATAATCAAAACTCTTACTTCCTACCTGCCTTTCCGTTAAGCCCTTTTGCATTCAAAGGCTTTAGATTCTTTCCTTTATTATCCAACTTTTCCATTTACACTTGAATTGTTTAGTAGAATGCATGACATACATATTAAACTCATAGCAAACACAGAGCATGTATATTCAATAACTATAAACCAGACCCTTTTCTGCATATGAGCTCATTGCTTATGCTTGTCTGGTGTATTAAAACATGCACTTCTGGGAAGCTGCAATAAAATAAAGTTTAGTAAAACATACTTCATCACAGCGATAAAGAAATAAAGTTGCATCTGGTCTCAAAGACCGTTCGAAGTAGTAACGGAGACGATTATATCTTGTCTGGTGAAACAGCCAGGGAAGTTCCAGCACAAATGTTTACTCTGAATATATGCATAGAATTTCAGAAAAAAAACTCAGGTCTAAATTCTTTTTGTAAGACAAGAACTATTTTGGCAGAAGTATTTTGGACTGGGATGACATGGTTCTGCTGCTCAGCACTGACCACTCTGTAAAACTCCTGGAAAGATCCAGGTCTGACTGACGCCTGGTTTACATCGTTGTAACTGTGCAGGAGTCGGCACTCTGGATTTACTCCATGTTTCCAACAGGGCTGCAGAGTCAGGCCTCAATCCTCTCATGACATCTCCCCACCTCGGTGCCCTGACATTGTTACCTAGCACTGTACATCACCTGCTTAGCCTCAAACCAGATGTGCCTTCCATAAAGAAAGAACAGCTATAGCTCTGATGCTGTGCACAGTCTACTACTACTAGTGCTGAAGTCGGTCCAGAGCCTTAATAGCCTGTTTCTTCTCATTCTATCACTCAGAGACAGTCTGGGTTCTTTGGGGCAGTCACTAAGCCCACTGTTGATGACTCTGCTTCTCATGAGAGAGATGTGTTACACCTTTTAGTACAGCAAATGATACTTACCTCTATTTTGCCTCTTTTCAGACTCTGTTTCTCGTCTCTCCTTTTCAAATCCAGTGCTTTCCCACCATGTCAGGGTCAGGCTGAGATCTGCTCTTCACTGCTGCCCGTCGCTGGTTTGTTCCATGGGTCTCATTTCTGTATAGATTTGAACACTTTCTTGAAAGAGATAAGCACAGGTATCATCAGGTAGTCAACCCCATTAAGTATTTAAGCTTAAATCATCTGACGTTGCTGGTGGAAAGATAAAAATACTAGGAAGATGAGCTTGATATCAAACTGGCTTCACGCAGCTTGGGCAATTTACCCTTTACACCAAAGACCAACCTGATTGAATACTGAAGTGAAATGTTTCTCATTACTAATCATGAAATGCTAAATCCTGACATTTTCTTTGAATGGCAGTTCTCAAAGTGCAGGATACAGGCAGCAATAACCATTAACTCTCGTGGTTCAAGTTCCCTTCATGCTTTCCCAAGCCTATTGCAGTTTAACTGGCAGCACGTCAGCGTGTCTTTGCAAAAAAACCATTCAAAGTGGCAAGTGCTTATTTGTGGCTTTGAGGTTTCTTTACACATGAACATAAGAAATCCCCAGCTAGAAATCTGAAGAGTTACTGTAAATGGTTATGGATACCAGGAAACTGAAAGATAAAATACAGCTGTCAACAAAAGCGCTTGCTGTTTCCACACCCCCCCTCCCCCTTTTCATAATGTTAATTTATTAAATTATAAAATTTAGTCTGAACATACTCAAAATCATTGTTTATGCAAAAAGCTATTTATAAAAAAAAAAAAAAAAAAAAGAGGGAACTAACAAATTTTTTTTTTTTCTTCAGATAACTTGAATAACTTGATCAAAAAATCGGTTCCCAGAACTGGAAAACTGAACTTGTGTTAGGCCTTTATTATTATGTATATATTGTATTTATATTATATTATATATACTATATTATAGTATAATGCATATATTATTATGCCACGCAAGTAGGATGTCTGGGCATCAGATCACAGCTGCATATAAATTCACAAGAAAAAAAGAAGAAAAGTAAAAATTAATGTCAACCTAGGAAAGCCATTGGTATTGGCTCACTCCACGCCAGGCCACGACATGAGGAAAGCAAACTTGTTTCTGTACCCACATCACCAGGAGTAAACGAGCCTGGGGCTGGACCCCTGCACAGTGTGTTGTGTATCTACAGTCAAACCCCCCCAGCAACACAATTACATCCAGAGAAGCTGGAAGTTTCTTACTTTGGATGTTTCTTTTGGGAAATAAGGTGTGTTTGGGGTTCTCTGTGAATAAAAGATGCAAATGAACGGCCTCTGAGGTAACTGCGTGAAACCAGTTCTGGATTGTTTTACTGGTTTAGGTTATTTTATTGGTTTAGGTTATTCATGTGATCCACAGGAAAACTTCAGGATCATTAAGGTTGGAAACAACCTTCAAGATCATCAAGTCCAAACGTCTACTAAGTATTAGCAGGGCCACTAAACCATCTCCTGAAGTGCCACATCTGGGTGTTTGCTGAACCCCTCCAGGGATGGGGACTCCACCCCCTCCCTGGGCACCCTGTTCCAAGGCCTCACCACTCTCTCAGCAAAGACATTTTTCCTGATATCCAACCTAAACCTCCCCTGGAGCAACTGCAGCCCATCTCCTCTTGTCCCATCACCAGTTACCTGGGAGAAGAGAGCAACACCCACCTCACCCCAACCTCCCTTCAGGTGGCTGTGGAGAGCAGTAAGGTCTCCCCTCAGCCTCCTCTTCTCCAGACTAAAGAACCCCAGCTCCCTCAGCCTCTCCTCATCAGACAGAGCAGCAAACTCCAGCCTGCTACACAGCTGACTGTGGACTTTAGCTCTCGCCGCTCCCAATGAGCACTTGCTGGTGCATGAAAACTCACAGAAACATGATTCCTGCTAAATATTGCTCTGTTATTCCACTTTACAAGCAAGAAGACCCCACCTTGGGGTTGCAATTATCGTGCCTCTTACGGTGACCTCGGGCAGGTGATTTATATGGCCCAAACACAACAAGCAAGTGACAATCCTATCACACCTTTCATTTTGGGAAGGAGATACTGTGAGAGTGCCAAGAGATGGGGCAGGATGGTGAGAAGTTGACTGCAGAGGATCTGAGCCCGAAATTCCACAGTTACCACATCGTCCCCAGTAACACTGGGCAGGTTGGCCAGTGAGGTGCTGAGGGTCAGCACCTGTCCACCCACTGACACACAGTTTCTGTGTTTAGACCAAAAGCCTCAGATACTCTCTGTGCGTATGTGGAGCCCCTGCTACAAAAGAGGCTTTGATCCTCGGATCCAAATGATGCTCTTGTCTTGGTTGGGGCTCGTAGGTGCAAATGCTGGAGAAATAATAACAGATGGAATATCACAGTGATCTATTAATTACCATATAGAACCATATAGAGCTAATAGGGGAACATTTTTGGGCACAGATCTCATAAATAAACCAAATGCGAATGCATAAATAAGTAGAATGCAAACACATAAGGCCATTATAAGGGCAGATGTGTGAAACTTTTTTTTGTCTGTATGTTAAGCAGTTCTTGACATCTCTTGTTAAATTTATATATTTACATTGGCAAAAGAACAATCCTTTCTACCTAAACTACAGAGAGAAACCCAAAACATACTGGATAGCTTTACCATTCAGATCTGTGTATAATCAGATTCCTTCCCATGCCTACCTGCCCATTACATTTCTGCAGAACCATGTATTTGAGTCTGAGGAAGGTGTTTGATATCACGTGCATGCACTGAAGGTAAAAAAAAAAAAAAAAAATTTCAAACCCAAGTAATGTCTTCCTGGAAGGAGGCATTACAAAGCTTACTGGAAAATTAAAAAACAAACCAAAACAGAGATCAGGCAACTCTTGGTCCCTACACAGATACCAAGATTTCTAACACTTGTGTATTTTTCTCACTGTTTCATACCAGAGGCTCAAGAGACAGTAGTTTACAGGTCAACTAGAGAAGCAGGAGCACACGGCACCCACTGCAGAAGTAGGAAAGACTGACTAGATACCATCAACCATCAGTTCCCGTACCAGGAAGGTACAGGGTACGAGATGAGGCCAGAGGAACTACAGCAGAAGTACCAGCATAGAGGATCCAACTCACTTCAAGTAACAAACTCCATATACCTTAAGAGGAGAGGAGGATTGGACCCCTCAACTCATGTTCCTTCACCTCTCTCTGTTCTGGGTTTGGGGTGGTCACCTTGGCCACAGCTCTCCTGATGCTGGCTGAGATACCACCCTCAAAACAAAAGGCTCCTTGTCAGGAGAATGACCCCTTGAACGCTTCAGCTCAGGCAGACAGTTGTCCTGGGGTCTCCAGCAGCAGCCCCCTGCACAGCAAAGCCCCTCAACTAGGCCACCTCCCATCACCCTGCTCCTTCTCTCCTCTCATAAAGAAATAATTTCAAGCTCCCTCACACTCAGCTGTGGATCTACCGGGTCAGTGGTGGTACATACATGAACACCAAAAATGTCTTCTAAAGCCAACAAGTATTCTTAGTCATACATACATAGGGGCTGGGGCTATCATGCATTTAGCTAACATCCCCTTCACAAGGCACACTTTTCTCTGAGATTCTGGGTCAATAAGCTCCTTCAATTAATTGCAGAGTATATTTTATCATTTAGTTTTTTTCAAAAAGAAAATTTCCTTGAAGCTGGATAATATAGCCAGCAGGCTACTATTAATGGTTATTTTCAAGCCTGGCAAAGGATTTCTATTACAACTGCTTCTCCACTACTGCTTGTAATTTTCCTTCACCTCTCGGGCTGACATTTCCCAAGCTTGAAGTCTGCCCAAAAGGAGAATTTTTTGGAAAGCTGAAGAAACTTTCCCTTCAGTTCAGCAGGGCAGTTTTAACAAGGGTCCCTCACATGAGCCTGGTAGAACTGGCCTCGCTGGAATCAAAACCAATACATGTTTTGGTGCCTATTGCTGCAATCACGACGCAGAGACAGGACAAAAGAATTATTCAGCTGAAGTAAAGACTGTTGGACCCAGCAGGCTAAATTCTTCCATGGTGTAAGCCCTTGCAATGTCCCTGAATCCAGCGGGATTAGCCTGCTCTACACCCAGACTGAGTGAAGCCTGCTCTGTTCCTTCAAGCCACCAGCTCAGATTTTTTTCTCATTGCTCTCCACATTACTTAAAGATTTGTTTGTTTTTTTTTTTGTAGCTGGCAGGCTCTCCCTTTGAAGCGTTCAATCCACAGAGAGTTCCCCTGTTGTGAGTTTAAAATGGTTTTTTTAGGGGTTTTTTTTTTGTGCCGCACAGGCTGCTGGTCCTTCTGGAATACTCCCTGTCCCCATGTACCTCCCCCCCTTCCACATGGGCATCTCGATTCAGGTCTCACCTCTGTTTTTTTCCTCCATTCCCGCCACTGCAACAACCTCGGGCAGAGCAGTTGGCTGACTTCGCGGCTGCCAGCAGAGCAGAAAATTTGGGTGTAACCCAAAGTGTCATTTTGGGAAGGAATGAAGGGGGTGGGGTGGGTGCAAGGAGGTATAAATACCACTTAGAAAGCTACGTGGATGTAAAAGAAAGATTGAAGGAAGAAGGACGCCATCCTCATCTTTGCAGAACAAGCCTTAACTGCTCTGAGAGCTGTGAGAAAGCCAAGTGCAATACACGAAACAGGAGCAGTAGGGAAGGAGGACTTAAAAGGCAGGGCTGAGCAGAACTGAGAATGCACCACGGACATGTGCTGGTGGCCTCCCACAGACACCAGCTTTGTCCTGCAGACCTGCCCCAGCTAAATGAGCTCCCAAAGCCCTGTCCCTGCCAGCCTTCACCTTGGCCTGCTGCACCTCTCCCCCAGCCCTCCCAGTGCTGCAGAACGCTGGCTGAAATGGAAATCCAAGCCCTTACTGGGTTCACCGCTGGAGTCAGAACCAAGGGAAAACACCAGTGGGAGCATCTCTTTGGCTGTCAGACTTGCTGGGGAACATTGCTGTGTTTTGTCAACCAGAAAGAAAAGTGCTCTCTCATACCATAACTCACTGCACAAGCAGCTGGAGACACAGAGGAGCTGCTCCTGCTTTGCAGTACTGGAAAGGTAGGAGGACTTAGAGCTGCTCCTCAAATCCCACAGACTCTTTCAAGGGCAACTAGAGAGGAGATGTTCTCCCCGAGCAATGGGAATGCAACACCCTTTGCTTTAGTATCTGAGGTGGCCCTGCTTCAGGAGGATAGTTAAAGGGTGGCCTGGCTTTCATTTCTACACCCTTCTCTCTGTACCTTTATGGCAATGAGCCATGTTTCATGAGGTCTAACCCTTCCTGTCTCACAGACCCCGCTGCTCCTTGCTGGAATTTCTACACCAAGGCTCCCAGTCAAAGACACCCTGTAGAAAGAGCCATAGAAGGTCCACTTCCCTGTGAGGGGACTCTACTTCTGAAGGTCTCAAGGGTCCTGAAGCATCATGTCCATGGAAATGGGGTTGCATGGCCACCACCGGCTCTAGTGGCCAGCTGTCCCCCCCTGTCCCCAGGCCTTCTACTTCTGCAGGGTATTTTGTCTCAGGAAAGCAGATCAACAGCCCTTATTGTCCCAGATGTGACTCCTCCAAACGTGCATCAGGAGGGGCCAAGCGCATGCACACCCCCTCGATAACATGTCTCAGATATCCTGTCAAAGATACTCAAAACCAGATTGATAGAAATATCTGAGAGGTAAGAGGCCAAATCTTACTGGCTCTGAACAGGACTCCTGACCTTAAATTCATGGGTAATTTTTTTTATTATTATTTCTTTTTCCATTTTCCTTTCTTTGTGGTAAAAAGTTCTCCCCTGGTAGCACTTGTTCACGTGAAAATCATCACCTTGCTATGTTCAAAGGAATGAATTCCTTACAGCTATTAATTATCTGCCCTTTAAACACAAGCCTTTGACCAAAAGTGTGTTTGCCCCGTGGGAAAAGTGTGCCTTTTTCACACTTCTCATTGTAAACCAGGTGGCAACTGTGGCTGACAACACAGGTGGAAACCCCTTGCTCTTATTCAACCAAATATATCATCACAGCACCCTCCTTCTAACGCTCTGTTGGGCAAATAGGAAATTAAGATCCTATATTTATTGGTAGTACAAAAAAAAAAAACCACAACAAAAGCTAAAGATGAAGGAAAAGCAAAAACTAAACATGAAGGAAAACCACCACCCACCAAACTCCAAGATTAATAAAAATGAATACTCACACTTTTCCAGCAAATTCAACTCATACCAGTAAACAAAATCCCTCTTTGTCACCGGGAGAAAACATTCCCTCAGTTATGCATATGGCATAGTGATCCCACTTGGCACTTGGAAAAGAAACGAAGCAATTACTGGCACTGGGTTTATTACTTAGTATTTTCTGCTCAGTATTCTGCTTCAAACTGTCCCCAGCCTGGGATGGAGATCAGGATGAACACTGTAAAAAAATCATTACCTTGCTCATCCTGGACCAAATCAATTTACTTACGGGTGCAACTGTGAAGAGGAGAATGTTAATAAAGAATCAAGTATTTTCAAGCCTGATTTTCACATCAAATTATCAAGAGGAATTACCTGTAAACAGCAGGAGTTAACTCAAAAATAGAACATTTATGCCTGTTTTTTGGTCCTTTTCCACAAAAAAAAGGCTATTTTACTTGCTGAAAGGTTAGGGTGTCTATTTATTCCATAACTGGGAATTAAAAAACAATAATAAAATAAATTGTGACCAATGCATCCTTAATATAAATCTCCTGAGACTGTGCTTCTGAGCTTTCTGGTGCTGCCCAGATCGAGCAGCACCTTCTGAGCTGCAAAAAGGGCTCAGCAGCCACCAGGTGACACAAGAAGAGAACTGCAGCAACAGGAAAGTTTCAGAGAGACAAGGAGATAACTTCATCACCTTGGAAGGCTTGGGGTTTATTTTGACAATGCATGATGGGCACATAGGAGGGAGCGTCTACATGGAAGACACTGAGGTGTTGGTGCCCTTATCAGAGAGTGAGGAATTCCTAGAGGAATTGGTGCCAGCTGAAGAACCCCCTGTGGTACCATCAGATTGTGGTGGTAATGTCAATCTGTTCCGTGTTAGCATTGCTTTTTCATAGAACCATAGGAAGGGTTGGGTTGGGAGGGACCTTTAAAGGTCATCTAGTCCAATGCCCCCCTGCAATGAGACCGCAAGATTTCTACAAGATCAGGTTGCTCAGAGCCCCAACCAACCTGAACTTGAATGTTTCCAGGGATGGGGCATCTACTCCCTCTCTGGGCAGCCTGGGCCAGTGTTTCACCACCCTCAAAAAATTTCTTCCTTATATCTAGTCTAAATCTACTCTCTTTTAGTTTAAAATCATTACCACTTGTCCTATTGCTACAGGCTCTACTAAAAAACTGTCCCCCTTTCATTTACTGAAAGGTGGCAATAAGGTCTCCTCCAGAGCTTTCTCTTCTCCAGGCTGAGCAATCCCAACTCTCTCAGCCTTTTCTCACAGGAGAGGTGCCTCCAGCCCCGTGATCATTTATGTGGCCTCCTCTAGACCGGCTCAAACAGATCCATCTCTTTATGGTACTGAGGACTGCAGAGCTGGATGAAGTACTCCAGATGAAATCTCACTTTGGTTGTTTCTTTGTTTTTAATTACTCCAAGCTCTTAGATTTCTTCCCATGACCAAGGACACCCTTGCCATGTTTTAGGGACAAATCTTTTAGAATTCTTCAGGCTCCTAGAAATCCCTGAAAAAATTATGACTTCTTTACATGTGTTGTCTTTACATTTCAGACACTGGCACTGAGAGTCTCTTGGGTAACTCTTCCACGTGAACTACGCGCGCACATCCTCCCCATATCGTGGCTCCAGAGCAGAGATCTTCCACCAATCAAGATGGTTTTCTCCTCTCCTCTCTCCCTTAATGATTTTCCTGACAATACTGAAGGTAACAATTTTAGTCGAAGGAGTTACATCCATGGAGCCTAAAAAGCAAATGCAGAGTGAAGGACCGAACAGACTGGAAGCCTTCAGCCCAGAAAAGAGATGACTGAGGTGTATGACAAGGCTGAGAAAGTGGTCTGGAGAAGGTGTATAGGAATCCATCATTTCTTCCAAGACAAGAACTCTGGACTGAAAAAAATTAAGATAGGAGTCAAGTTTTAATCAAACAGAATGGGTCTTCATGCAGTAAGTAGGAATCATGAGCAACCCCTGCACAAAGGACAATGTGGCTGCAGGAATTCTGCATAATATGCCAGGTAGGCAGCTAAGAAATATTTACTGGAAGTTAATCAATAGGCAAACAAGAGGGAGGTTCATGAATTCTCTTCACTGAGCAAAGGATAGGAGACTATTGAAGGGTGCTATCGCATCCATGCTTACCCCTTTTGCTTATTTGAACTCTTCATGAGTGCCTGTTTGTGGTGTGTGGCTATGGCTTTCCAGCTGGAATTCCCCTCTGGCATGTGACATCTCTGTAGGTACACACAGAAACAAGAGTGGAACAAGGCTGCCCTCCATAGCAGAGCTGCATAAGGGAAACTACAGATCACTCATGTTTCCACAGTAGAAGCCAGCTCTAATGAGATGAAGGCGTTAGGTTTGCACGAACTGACGCGTTCCTCTGATTCAAACATCCTGTGGTGAGTAAAAAGTGAGATCACTACGCAGATGGAATATTCATTGGCGACTTAAATGTGCCTGTGCATCTCACTCCACTTAGCCCTCTTCCCACTGGGAGAGGTCATATGAATAATTCCACACCCCCCCCCCCGTACCTATTGTAAAATGGACATCTGAGATATTGCACCATTTATACCATGTTAGCATCGTTCCTTTGGACAAGAGCTGCCAAATCCTTCCTAGGATTTGTGCCCTGCACTTGGTGGATTCACACACTGGAGTCAGGGGCCTCAGGTCTACATATTCCTGACTGTTAACTCTGTGCCTGGACTACAAACCTCTCCTCCTTCAACTCACCAGAGTATCAGAGCTTATAACAAAGACCCAAACATATAAGAAGGTGGCACACAATAAGCTTTTTGTTTGTTTGCTTTTTGCCTCTCTTTTTTTCACCATCCCTCTAAATAGCAGCAGAAACAGAATTGCCAGGGTTTCCCTCTCCTCCCTCACCAGCATTTCAGAAGCGTGCTGTACGGAACATTAACTCGAGAGGAACCCAGACAGATGCTTTGCTTAAGCAGGTTCTCTTGATCCTGAACCTGGGAACATTTGAGTTAATGGGAAGTAGTTAACACTTTGGCTTGATGAAGTGAACGTGGCAGTTTATGCTGGCAGTGTAAAGGAAGCTTGTGCAATCTCCGGGACAGTTACGCTGCTGTCGAGGTGGAATAACATATGGGCTCAGACCGCTTAGATTTCCTCGATGGGAGGAAAGAAGCCTTTGTTCTATTCACAGCAATAAGTGGAGAATCTCCTTTTGCTTTAACCTGGTACTTTGTTGAACCACTCACTGTCAGCTGGCACAGCCAGAGCACAGGCTCTGTGCTTTGGTAGCAGCATGAGGGATACTTAGCCAAGCATATTGATGCCCTCTTCCTAACACCAACACTGACTCAGGCAACTTTCAACAGGTCTCGTAAGCCTTTGTGTAACTCATTTGTCAGTCTAAGACAAATAACACCAGGCTGAATTCAGGGGATCTCATGGGGCTTAAGAGCAGTTTGTAAGAGCGTGTTAGACAAACAACCAAAATTCCTTTGCAGCTGCAACTTCTTTCTCTTCATGCATTAGGCCGTCTCTTACACCGTAAAAATGCAGAAGTGATTGCTGCTATCGTTTCTTCATCTTAAAATGCAAGATGAAAAGTGAGACGGCTAAACTCACTTGCGAAGACAGGGTAAAGAAGTGATAATTGAATACAATTTATGAAGAAAAGCGGGAGATTCACTGCCACTGAAAGAGCTGAGATCAAGTAACTGCGTGTTTCTGCTAAATAGAGTGCCTGAAATTCTGCACCACAGCATAATGCTATTGATTGGAAAGAATTTGGTCCAAGTGCTGCAAAAACTGTTAAACAGGCGAGGAATATGCTCCTGGCTCTGAAAGACACAATTTCAGCTGAGGTGTTTTCGGAGGTTCAGTGCTATCCGTCAACAATGCACACATAATGGAAAGGAGTCGCAGCTTCTACGAGCTTGATGGAAAAACTGAATTCACAAATTCAGCATGGCATTGAAGTTCCCGGAGAGTAACAGGTCCCTAGGAGTCACTAAGTGATAATTAGACACATTCCTTCTTAGAGACTTTCCCTGAACAGAAAATAAAAGCAAAAGCATTGCAAAGGTGAATACTCACTGGAGGCAGGAAATTTTCTCCTGGCCATGTTACCAAGGCAAGGTGATTTTACAAACGTTTTGCAACGTGTACGGCAAGTGCAGCTGATTTGTTTCTGAGATGCTGTCAAGCTCAGAGGATCTGTGAGTAAAACAGTGATGACAGATGGGCAACTGCCCTTCCTGGTTCTCTTCCCTCAGGAAATCTGATGCAATTTGTAAGGGGGTTTTTAAAAAAAAAAAAAAAAAAAAGTACCCTCTGGCTTGCATACGACAGCTTCTGTAGGCTGTTGGCTTTTTCTTTTCACAAAGGCACTGTGGATTGTCTGGGGAACAAAAGAAGACTAATCTCACCAGGTTGGGACCAAGCAGTTGTCATGTATGCACTGGTTCACCAATGGCTAGAAATGAGGGCCAAAAATAGTTCTCAACCTATGTTTATTGGCCTCCTGATCCTGAAAGAAATTAGTCACTGACGACAGTTCACAGCGCAAGACAAATTCACTCTCATCTTCCTAGCTCCAAAATCCAAAGCTTTTCCTGCCTTTCAGGCTGCTGGGAAGTAGTAGGGTCTGTTCATTGCACGCTACTCAGTATTTATGTCTCTAAACACGTATGATACAGGGGAAAAAAGGCAACAAGAACGGAGAGGGCAAGAAGAAATCCTACGGCAGCCTTGTTGTTTTGCAGTCCCCTTCCAACTCAAATCAGCTGCGCTCAGCATGGTGAACAGCTGCTTTCTAGCAAAACATTGAACCAAATACAGAGAACTCAAATGACCAAACTGCTCTTTGGCTTCAGGCTGAGAGACAGCAAAAGTTCGCTGAGTCCCTCCGATTTCTGTAAGAGAGAGGTTGAAATAATGAAGCAATCTGTATCATGCTCCCATCTTAACACACTGGAAGAAAGAGAAGGCCACCTTCTTGTACATTAAGCCCATCATTTTGCTGACTGCTTTGTCCAACATGCTTGCCAGTCCTGTGCTAAAAAGTCTTCCTGCACTGTAAGCCATTCATCTTCAGTTCATGTTCAGTATACTACTGAATGGATTTGCCTGACCAATTTCTGCATGAAGCTCCTGGCAAGTATGCATGAAGTTGCTGAGAACCAGGACATAAATGGATCCATAGTTCCCCAGGTGTCTGTTCATAGAACCATAGAATCATAGAAGTGTCAGGGTAGGAAGGGACCTTAAAGACCATCCAGTTCCAACCCCCCTGCCATGGGCAGGGACACCTCCCACTAGAGCAGGTTGCTCACAGCCCCATCCAGCCTGGGCTTAAAACTTCCAAGGATGGGGCTTCCACCACCTCTCTGGGCAACCTGTGCCAGTGTCTCACCACCCTCATGGGGAAGAAATTCTTCCTCATATCTAACCTGAATAGACATGAAGTCCCATGGAAATTGGTATCGCTCTCATATTTCCATTATGAGTTACCAATTCATTATGTGTCATAGTCCAAACCACTGAATTAAGGCTCTTCTTTTTAATGCAGCGTAGATGGTGGGAGAGGGGAAAATCTCACCACGCTTCTTGGGACCACAGACCTTCTCATGAAACTTTCATGAATTTCACCACCCTTCCCCGTCTCATCTAATCTAATGTCAATGTGAAGGTTCTCTCAGTCAAAAGTTTTCATAAACAAGGCTCAATCAAGTATGTAATTTGCCAATGGCTTTTGAAACAAATCCGAGAGCTCCCCCTCACTCCAAACGTCCCTTTGGCACGAAGGCTTTCAGAAACTGCATTTTGTGAACACATGGAAACAAAGATCAGAAGAATACTTCAATGCCGTTACAGGCAGTTGAGCAAGGCAGGAAAACAGAAAACGAAACTAAATCAACAGGGGAGCTGATGCCACACAGGCTGTGTTTTGTGCAGACTGCAAAGCCTCCTCACTCAGACACACCAAAAAAGCCAATTGTCCCAAGTCACAGCAGGGCGGTAAAAACATCAAGCGTATCAGCACTGCTGCTAATTCTGAATTACATATAGCAGAGCTCATTCTTTCATAGCTAAGGCAAAGAAAGCCTGAGAAGTCATCACTTCTTCCGTAGGAAAGTTTTGGCCAGTTCTTGCCGTACGTGCAATCCTGGTGCTGCCAGCAGGGATTGGCAGCTGGACTTTGCACCTCCATCACCCTTCCATCAGAAAGAGGAAAACACCTGAAAGCTGGTGATTGAGGCAGAAATTAATAGCAAAATACTCATCTCTGATATTTCCAAGTTGGATTTTTATAGATATGCCCTATAGCTATACCATGTACATATGGTATCTATTCCTGTGTGACCTGCTCTAGGTGACCCTGCTCTGGCAGGGGAGTTGGACTCTATGATCTCCAGAGGTCCCGTCCAACCCCTACCATTCTATGATTTGATGAGTCTGTATTAGACCCTCTCTCTCATTTTTTAACTACCCATGATAGCGAGATATTCAGGTGCTGCAGAGTTCACTTCAACTCCCTAACAAGATGAGTAAATGCAATCCCAACTGAATTTGTGATATTACTGAAAAAGGGAGAAGACTGCCCGGGTTGCACTGAAGACATCAGAACTTCTCCACCTTTGCACGCACGGACCAGAAGACGTGCTAAATCATGCTCCGGCTCTCTTCTGGTCCACACAGCCAAGTTCTCCTTCCATGGGAACGAGAGATGGGAAATGCTGGTGTATACAGGGCCCATTCCAACATTGCATTTCTCCTTGGTCCTACACTACAAAGGCAGACCGAGCAATTTGCCCAAGGTCAACCAGCAAATCTGAAGCCATCAGTGGACTCAACCTCAGCTCAACGCTCTATTGTGTTCAGCACTGGACAGTACATCGTCCAGTACAGTTACAGAAGTTTGCATCCGAGATCAGTTTCGACTCGACTTCCCTCAGTTTAATGCACATAAAAATCTAAGCAGGGTTTAGATGGATTTTTTTTTTTTTCTAATGCAGGACCTCTTTCTTATTACAGGCCTTCTGCACTATTAACACAGCAGAACAGAGTGCAGAGGTCTCCAACTCATTTTCTTGCCACAGCTAAAGCTATGATGGTCATCACCGATTTTAAATTGCATATTTTGAAAAAAAAAACCCAACCAAACCCAATCCCACTATAAAAATATTCAAGTAGGAGCAGCACTTCATTTTTACATTGTTTTTTGGTGTTGTTCATTGGTTGGTTGTGTTTTTTTGTTTGTTTTGTTGTGTTTTTTGGTGTTTTTTCACTGTCATTTTGCACCTTCCTCATTCTTTAAGAACATAAACCAAAATACTTCAAACCGTATGAATTCAAACCCATGCAGAGTACACTATGTTTTTTTAACCAGTACTATCCAGTCATAAAAACTTACCCATAAACCTGAGGGCTATTTCTCATTAGAAAGCTACAAGGACTTCTACAACTGTATCCTCTTGTCCTAGTCCACATCCATTTAGTTTCTCAGCTTTGAATTACCTTAAAAATAATTTGTCTGCCATTTTCCTTATATGATCTTTATTTACAATGCAGGAACTGTAAGACAGTCCGTTCAACTAACGTGCTGCCAAAAAAAGGTTAAAATTATGTATTTCAACCAGGTTGCATAATTCTTTTAATCTTTTTTAAGCATGTATTTAACAAGATGAACAGATGATGTTCCCCCATGGCCAAATCTATTTAAGAAAAATATTCAGGGTGACTTTCCAAAGCAACTGAAAAGACCTGCAAGGTACGTTTTACGTTCTTCTAGAATCCCTCTGAAGATTTAAACTACATATGCTCCTTCTGTCAGCCCTTACCTTCCTGCATGGCAATCAGCAGCTTTGGAGGTAGTTGTGATGGATCATCTCTGCTGTGGAGTTGCCACTAGAAGATCTGGTTTCTGACACAAGTTCAAAGGACTCAGGTGTGGGGTGCAGTCCTGAACTGCTTTCAGTATCAACATACTCAGACCATCTTCAGCAGCATAATGAAGCTAGATATTAAATCCAAACCACTAACATTGATGGCTCTGGGGTTTCTTGCCTGAGGTGACATGACAAGGAACCTTTCCCAGCATTGCACAGTTACAATGCAGGCTTCACTAGAGCCAAGATAGAGAAAAGGTTGATAACAAAGATTTTCACAAACCATAGTGCTTAATTTCTAGGCTACAACTCCAGAGGCCTTTTAAGTCTCCAATAAGGCAGATGAGAGGAGATTTTAAGTTAATTTGGTCATGGTTCAGTTGCCTAAAATATGACACATAGCACCACTTAAGATAGTAAAGATGCTCATACTAGGCAGGCAGGCATGGCAGTAACCATTGGAGAACCTTGTCTCTCAAGTACAGCAGCTGGAGCCAGGCAGGACACCCTATGCATCTTCTGAGTGGAGGCAAACTCTTAAGCTTATGGTACCAGAAGTTTTAATTTGCTTTTGTGGCTACATGCCATTCGCTGACTGCATTAAAAGCAGTTCTACTTTGCTTTCTATCTGCCTTCCTCTCATGCTCTAAGTTCCCTGGCTCCTCACCATCTGTTATAAAAGAAAGGTTGGAGGGAAACGTCTCCAGGATAGGAGGATATCAGGTGGTACCTAGACCAAACTAGCCATTTCAGGGTGAGTCGTAACATCCTAGTGCTCCCAAAGTTTCAAGCATTGTAAAATCTCAGTGCCAATGGTGAGGTCATCAGGATGAGTGAGCTGGGACAGAGTCCAAAGAGGAACCTTGGCTGGGGTGGTGATGATGGTGGTAAGAGGCAGCCAGCACATTGCCAGCCTATGATACCATACTACAGCTGACTGGCCTTTCCAGGAGTCTGGGGAAAACCACAAAACACAAAAGTAAAAAAGGTTGACGTTCTATCAACCCCTTTTTCCTCTAATGTAAAGAAATAAAAATGTGGGAGAGTGCACATAAAAGATGACCTAGGGGAAGGTGCCAGATAACCTGTTACTGGACATGCTGCTGCCATGCAGATACACCACGGCACTGTAGCCTGGGTCAGCAGAGACCAAAGCCCACCGGTGTTCCTAATAATATTTAGTAGATGCTTGGACTTGATGATTTTGAAGGTTGTTTCCAACCTTGATGATTCTACATTCTGTTGCTAGGCAGAATGTGTATTTCCTGACACATTCGTATGATTATTGGATACTATATGATACCACAAATTGCAAAATGACATCACACGCAACACAGGAAATCCTAGGAAACTGGATAAATGGAGCTTTTCAAAGCTAAAGAATTAATAACAGGTTCCACAGGCTAATTTCTGTGCGATGAGCCAACGAAAAGCAAAGCACGCAGCAAACCAGTGCCCAAACTGAAAAAGGCACTGTTAGCATAATAATCTGAAAGCTTTTAGTAAATGAATGTACACACTGATGTATTCAAACATTAACTTCCTCTACCTGTCTGGATCAAACCTGAGCAGAAGTTTTTCACGTAGGCAGTGTCACGAAAAACCCTACTTTTGTTGAAAGAGTTGTTCTCTAAACCCTTCGCCACCATTGTTGCCCTTCCCTGAACATATTCTAGTGCTTCAGTGACCTTCTTGCAGTGAGAGGCCCACAACTGAACCCAGTATTCGAGATGCAGCCTCACCAGTGCTAAGTACAGGGGTAGCATCACATCCCTGGTCCTGCTGACCTTGTTGGCCACCTGGGCACACTGCTGGCTCATGTTCAGCTGGCTATCAGTCAACACCCCTAGAAATGCAGCAGTTTGCCAGCTAATACATCTGCCATCTCAAACAGTATTACACATATCACAGTGATACCACTGTCAACAGCATCCTAGTAAAGCTGTTGAGGAACTGATAGCTCCTTATTGGTCTTTATGGGACATTTAGCAAGAAGCTGTGTCTTGAGGCTCAAGCTAACAATCACTCCACAGCTCACACATCCTGCCTTGTCAGTAAAATGCACAGGATTGATGGTTCCATGGAGAACAGATGATGCTGCACCTACACCACTTTATGTGCCTTTTTCATGTTCGGTTTTGCAGGATTGTTTATAAGCTATGGATGGAAGAGCAAAGCATCAAGGATGCTTTCCTCTGGTATAGCCAGTAGAAAAGAAAGGGAGATACTGAACTGTTGGAGCGGGTCCAGAGGAGACCACAAAGATGATCAGAAGGTTGGAGCACCTCCCCTATGGGGACAGGCTGAAGGAGTTGGGGCTGTTCAGCCTGGAGAAGAGAAGGCTTCAGGGAGGCCTTATAGCAGCCTTCCACTATCTGAAGAGGGCCTACAGGAAAGCTGGGGACAGACTTTCTCCAAGGACTTGTACTGAAAGGATGAGGGGCAATGGCTTTAAGCTAGATGAGGGTAGATTTAGACCAGATATTAGGAAGAAATTCTTTAAAGTGAGGGTGGTGAGACACTGGAACAGGTTGCCCAGGGAAGTTGTGGATGCTCCATCACTGGAAGCATTCAAGGCCAGCTTGGACAGGGCCATGAGCAACCTGCTCTAGTGGAAGATGTCCCTGCCCATGGCAGGGGGGTGGGAACTGGATGATCTTTCAGGTCCTTTCCAACCCAACCCATTCTATGATGTGGACTGTCAATAACGGATCCTGAAAGCTTTCAGAACAGGTATAATCTCATACAGCTGCAATGATAAACTTGGTGTTCCACCAGAAGAGAGTGGTGCCAGTCGGCCGCCAGAGGTGAGAGATAAACAGCAGAACTGCAAAGCCCTGAATGAATGTATTCCAACGGCCTCAAAATCTACAGCAGCCAGGTTTTCTCCATAGCAAGAGGTTCCAGCTACAGCCTGGAACGCGACCCACTCTCAGCAGGCTTTACAGCAAGCTCAGTTTTCAATTCTCCCAGTCCATCCCATTTATCACCATGTGACCTCACCCAAAAAGAATCCAAAAAACCCACAGCTATCTTTTTTTTTTTTTTTTGTTGTAGTTCTCATCCCTTGATTCCCCCACCCTCCCCTTGCAGAAGTTGCCAGCACACGTGAATACTTGCAGTGTTCCTGTTCCCTAAATGGTTTCACATGTCGCAGCAGGCACCAAAAAGGTTCAGTTCTTACTCTGATCCTGTGTTTATACTGAGCTGGAGGTAGATTTAAACCCTTTTCCATATTTGGGGTCTACTCAAAACTGAGTGACCTAAGGGTAATCTACTGATGCTTCATCTTCTACGTCTACAGAGAAGCCCTTCTGAGCCTTGAGCAAGTAAAGAACAGCCTTAATATGCTCCCTCTCCACCTCACAAAAACTAGTCCAGAAATTCTGTCCTATATACAGAGACCCCTAGGACTTGGGAGGCACATATTAAGACTATTCAGATGCATTATTAAGAAAATTCAGATCCATTATTAAAACTATTTAGATCTACTATTAAAACTATTCTGATCCACTACTAAAACCACTCAGATCCACTATTAAAACTATTCAGACCTATTATTAAGACTATTCAGATCCACTATTAAAACCATTCAGATCCACACTCTTCAGATCCACTATTGAGACTATTCAGATCCACTATTAAGACTATTCAGATGTACTATTAAGACTATTCAGATCCACAGTATTAAAACCACTCAGATCTATTATTAAGACTATTCAGATCCACTATTAAGACTGTTCAGATCCACACTATTCAGATGCACTATTAAGACTGTTCAGATCCATCAGCACAGTAAAGGTGGGCTAAGCTGAGAGGGGCAGCTGGACAGTGTGACCAGCCCACTGCTGTCCTGGCAGCAATTGTGCCTCAAGAGACTGTGCCAATGAGCAGCACTATGAAAGAAATGATAAATTGAACAAATCTTCCTTAATGGATGCTTGGGAAAGAAAAAGAAAAAAAAAAATAAGAAAAAGAAAGAGAGAGGGGCCACTTGAGGCACCTAAAGCTGTTAATAATGCCAAGAGAAGAAGGGATTTCTGGTTAATCAACATCAAGGTCACAGTCTTGTGGAATAAATTTCATATACAGTGAATAACTCACACAGGGCCATGGCATGTTTAGCATCAACTCTTGGCAAAGATTTGTTTGCTTAATGACTTCCCCCCCCCCCCTTTTTTTTTCAGGCCAGCCACCTTTGACTGGTGAGAGCTTGTTAAAAGAGCTCAATGTCACCGAAAATGTGCTGTTAATCCTACTCATCAACAAACGTTACCCACGAAGTGATAATAAAGAGCAAAAAGAAAAAGACTCAGCTCCAATCAGGATTCTGTTGGGTAAGGTGCAGAGACCCCCTCCTCTCCCCAGCTCTCTAGCAGGCAGGTCTCATACTGCTTCTCCAAATACGTGTCACCATCCCTGGTTTTGCAGAAGTGCTTTGATGTCCGTTTGCAGAAGGATGCCCTGTACTCTTCCTGTGCCTTGTACAAACAAAGCGAGGCAGTTTGGTTTTCTCGGCAAACACTGTCAGATGTTTGATGAGCAGCAATGAAAATTAAGTAAATCTTTGATATTACAAGTCTTCCTCACTTGCAACGAGCTTTGGCTCAGCTACTGGTGGATGTAAAGAAAAAAAAACCCAACAAAACCACCCCATCTAATTTTTCTTTACAGATAAAGAAGTTTACAGATGTCCATAATGTTTTGAAGATCTCAGCATTCGCTGACTTTAATGATCTCTGTGGAAGCCATTGGGAAGGGAGAGGTGGGGAAATAAGCACATTAAACCATCCCTGAGCTCTTCCCAGATTCTGACCTTTCCTGCACACATCCCTCCTAACTCTAAATCATCTTCTTGATCAAGGCAATTAAGTCGTGAGCAGCTATTCCTCTCTCAAGTGGAGTTTGCTGCTTGGCTTTCATGCTACGGGGCAGGTGAGCCTTCAAACTCTTGCCTGTTCCTCCAAACAGTACTTGTTGAAATAAAATCAACAAAGAAAAGTTACTACTCCCCCATCAGCGTTAACCTCCAAGAGGCTGTGGTGTTCTACTTTTTTCCCCCCAAGATAAAACACCCTGCAATATCCTCTCTTTACATATTAATTTTAAGACCGAGCAGTAACATTCTCAGGATGCCTGAAAAGGTTTTGAGCCTTGAAAGGAGCAACTTTTTCCTAGGTAGGTCAACAATTTATTTATTTATTTTATTTACTTCTCCTAAAAGCAGTTAACACAATGAGCCTGAGGATCACTGCAACACACCAGACTGCCTTTTTCCAAGGCTCATTTTTTTCAATTAATGATTTTGCTGAAAAAAACAGCTTTAAAGACTTACTTTTTTGAATTTATTTTTTAATCACATCTTATTAAATAGTATAGATAAGTGCATCTATGTATATTATAAATAAACCTATGTATAAGGCAGTATAGATAGGTGCAAAAGATCCTTGGCCTTGATCTCTTTGATGTCTGCAGGTCATTCAGACTATTGTGTTTTCCTACCATTTATGGGAACAGCAGTGCTTTTTTTGGCCATTTCTGTTGTGTTTCCCTTTGGCGTTGAGTAACCCAATTCCTTAACATCTTGGAGTCTGTGGGAAATGACAGTATAGCTACATATGTGTGTTTGTGCAAGCGTTTAGATTTTTATCAGTCTTGGGAGTAATTTTGAGACGGTCTTTACAGATCCACTAACATTTTGGTTTGCCTTCTTTTTTAAACTGGCTGCCAATTACTGCAGGAGTTAATGACCACAGTTAACGACAGAGAAGCAAATAAAGTCATTTCTTCCTAGAAGAATCCAACAGCTTTTCAGGTCTGTGGTTTCTAAATATTTGGGAGAGACACGTGCAAGGGCTGTGAACCGTAAGGAGCGTTGCATCCGAGGTGAACTGGAAGCCGTGAAGTTCCAGCTCAGTTCCACAGGTCTCCTTCTTTCAAAAGCTCTCAGATCTTCCTCTCTTCCGCAGTTTCACAAGCCTAACAAAAGGCTTCATGGTTTTACAAACAGTGCACATAGTTTAACAGACTTTCTACACCACAGTTTTCAAGGTATCGTTTCCGACCTCGTGAAAGCATGAAAAGGTCCCTTTTTTTTAACTTCAACAGGAAACAGAGATGCCAGCTCTTACATTTGTAACAAGGGATTTCAGTTGGGTGCCTGTAGAGTTTGTGACCATTTCCCGCAGCCACAGCTCTCACAGTTTGAAATTATTTGGATCTAAGACCCCGGTGACACAATCTGGAAAGACTGCAACTGATAGAATTAAAAGCAACAAAAATTCAGCTTGTTACAAACACAAGAGGTGGGATCTCTGCCCTTTGCACTGGCTTCCTAATCCCATACCAAGTCCAGCTTTCATGTCCATCTTCCTACTCTACTGTCAGCGCGCACGTGTTCCTGTCTCACCGAGCAGTTTCACAGCCACATCCTACTGCCATCATCACGCTGCTAACAAATAAAGTGAGCTTTGTCAGCATTCGGCGTAGGATGGAAGAAACTCTCTCAGAGAGATGATCTAACTAAAATAATTTATCCTTCCCCTTCAAAGCAATGCTAGGTCTGCACTACCTTCAAAAACAAACACAAAGTTCTTCCTGAACTTTGGCAGCTTTCAATAAATTATATACATAGACAGACACCTTGGTAAATGAGACACTTTTGTAAATTAGCTTCATCTACGACTGCAGCTGCATAGAAGAAGAGAAAAAGGAAAGCAGATAGGATTGTTTCTTCTTTTAAGTTTACCGTGTGGCCAGGAAGACCAATGGTCTCCTGGGGGCATAAAGAAGAGTGTGGCCAACAGGTTGAGTGAGGTTCTCCTCCCAGTCTGCTCTGCACTGGTGAGACCACATCTGGAGTATTGTGTCCAGTTCGGGGCTCCCCAGTTCAAGAAGGACAGGGAAATAATGGAGAGAGTCCAAGGGAGGCTACAAAGATGCTGAAGGGACTGGAACATCTCTCTTGTGAGGAAAGGCTGAGAGCCCTGGGGCTGTTTGGCCTGGAGAAGAGAAGCCTGAGAGGGGATCTTATGAATGTTTACAAATATCTGAGGGGTGGGTGTCAAGTGGAAGGGGCCAGGCTCTTGTCAGTGGTGCCCTGGGGTAGGAGGAGGGGCAATGGTCACAAACTGAAGTTCCACCTCAACAGGAGGAGAAGCTTCTTTGCTGTGAGAGTGCCAGAGCCTGGAAGAGGCTGCCCAGAGAGGCTGTGGAGTCTCCTTCTCTGGAGACTTTCCAACCCCCCTGGATCTGTTCCTGTGAGGGCTGCCCTGGGTGACCCTGCTCTGGCAGGGGGGTTGGACTAGAGGATCTCCAGAGCTCCCTTCCAACCGCTCCCATTTGATGATTAAAATAGTATTCTCTATTCAAGGGGGACAGAGTTTGACCTTCTCTTTTCCATTATAAACTCAGAGCAATTCTACTTAACTTGATGAAGCTTAAGCACTTTAAAAAAAAATGGAACAGCCAGGACAACATGCCTCTTCTACCTAGAAAGCAAGAGTCAACATTTTAAAACACATCTCTGTTTTCAGTAGTTTTGAGCATTTTTAAGTCTCCTGATTTTACATGGACCATGAAAGCTTAATAGTCAAGGCTATCATAAAAAAAAATGTTTAAATCAGGCTAAATCCTTCTTTCATGGAATTAAGAGATGTGCTGAGTACTCCTAGTTCCAGCAGAAACTTGTGGCAGCTCCCAAGTAATCATCATTATCTCACTTCTCTCTTCAGGTACCTATCAGAAAGGGTGCCCTCCACTTCCTTCTCTAACTTCTTGTTCTTCCAAAGAGTTATAAAATAGATGAGGATGAGTGAAATCAGGACATTGTATTAGTTGTGCTCAGAAAAAAAAAAATCCCTGAAAGCTGTGAGATACTCAAAGGGGCAGGTTTTCTATTTACAGACACAGCCAGGATCCACAAAATTCTTTCATCTGTTTTCCACGTGCAGCCAGCTGCTGACCCAGAATATCCAGCTGCATTTTGGTACACATCACAAAGAAATTAAGCTGAGGGAAGGATGAAAGGTTCCCCTCTGCTCTTCAGAGACCATAGTTAAAGACTTGTTTTTCACCTTGCAAGTCTTTAAGTGGAATTAAATTGAAGGACTCATTAGAATTAAATCCTCAGAGCCTTGGCAGAAGCACCAAAGCATAAACTTCTCAGTTCACCTGATATGGACAGAGGATGCAGGGTGGGTGTTATCACCAGGATAAAGTTCAGCAGGAAAAAGTAGATTGTTCTCTCTGTTCATCCATTGCTCTCTCATCAGATGCTTCTACCAGGAGACACTCAAAGGGGGGACAGCTATGCTTGCACACATGCCAAGAGCTCCAAGCATGCACTTACTCAAACTTCTTTTTACATATAACAGGCTGAATTATTCCTAGAGCTACCAAAACCTCCAGGCAGACCAATCTTACAGGTGGCTTGATTTCCTTTCATGTTATTACCAGCGTTAGCCAAATTGCTGACGAGGCGCTGAAGAGAATTAGTGAGCAAATTGCCATTTGATAATAGGCCCTGGTAGCCATTAGATGCCAAAGCTGGGTCACCGCACAACAGAGAGTTAGTAAGTGATAGGCAGCGATTCGCTGCGACGTCCAGACTCAAAGGGCTTTGCTCTCTGCTGCTCTCACTGCCCTTCGTATTATTAAATCAAACATTCTCCTAAGGTATTCAGGACCTGCTTGCCAGATTGCAAAGGTAGATGTTGGTTTTGGCTCTCCTAACAGAGCTGGGCCCTGAAGTAAAGCCAAGACCTGCAATCATTTGCCGTGGCTGAAACAAAAATAAACATATCCTGTACTGTGTGCACTTCTGAGGTAATTACTGCCATTAGATCACAGCCTGGAAATGAATTTTAAACCAAGCAAAGAGACTGGATACAAAACCCCCCTATGTTAAAATCATGTTAAATGTGTGATTATAAGACACCAAAGCAAGGAGGGCTCAACTGAAAGAATGAACTCGAGCTCCAAGCCCACCTTGTTGGACGCAGCCACTGCAACCCACATAGCGATGTTCAACCATCTCTTGGCAGGGGATGATCTGCAGACCCAGCAGGAATGGGTCAGCTCCTCCATCTGAAGTAAAATCGTCTCCGGAAAACCAGACATTTTGTTTCTTCAGCACTGCTTAAAGCATTGCATCTAACATTGCATCTACCATGTGGTCATCCCCCTGCATGCTTTAACTTCTCTTTCAAACTGCCTATCTCCACAACCACCAGTCAAATCTCATTTCATCCAGTCAACTCCTCAACAGCCCAGAGAGGGAGACCTTCATTTCTTCATAAGACTCACTGGATAAAGGGCACGCTAACGTTGAGAGGGTAGGTGGATTCCAGACTCTCAACCAGCTTGGCAGTCCAGCGCAGAAGCTTTCCTGTAAAGTCACAGCACCTCTCCATTTCAATCCAGTTGCACTGTTCAAGGTTGTCAAGGAGACAAAAGCCATCCAACCACCAAAGACTGCTGGGTCTCAACGTTTGGAACATCCACAGAAGTCAATAAGAGCTCTGGGCCATGACTGCCCCAGGAGGAAGCCTTCCTGAACTAGGACTTACTTCTGAGCCCTCTGCTGACCCCATCACGTACTGGTGGGAGCTCTCAGAGTTTCACACTAGTCCACCATCGGGACCACCAATAGCCCTGGCTTTTCAAGTCACACTTCTGTAGCAACTCTCTTCCTACAGCCAGATCAATGAATTCTTGCATCATTCTACACTTTAAAGACAACGAGGAACAAAAAAAAAATCGCACCCCAACCCATTCTAGGGTTGTGATGCACTGGGGATGGGGATTTCTGCTCAAGACTCGGCTGCTATCAACACCCTGCGTGGCCAACATGGGTGAGGCTGGGACACTGTTAGCTGTGTTTGCCTTTTCCTTGACCTTGCTGGTACTTTGAAGCTATAAGAAGCTGCTGCTCACAGTGGCTTCAAGGTCCTTTGTTAGACTTACTGCCACTGACCCAGTGACAACGACACGATGCCTTTAACTTCGGATTCAGGAAACAGTCATTCAAATAAAGGGTACACTGACAGCCCATTAACTACAGCAAAGATTGTTGTTGCTGCTACAGTTTCAGAGAGACCTATTTAAAAATAGATTAGGGTCTTGGAAACAGCTCAGCTTATTCTGCCTTCTCTCCCCCACCCTTCCCTGCAAGACAAGTTACCAAACCAAACCTGGCATTTGCTTCCTCCCTGATCTCGTTACAACTTCATTACAGCAATATTGGCCAGCAGCAAGTAACTTATTAAATAAATGCCATTTAAGTGCTTCTACCTGGATAGTTGATTCAGATAACGGAGAGATAGAGAGCAGGGAGGGGCTGGCCTGGCTCTGCACACTTCCTGCCTTCTGTGGTGGCAGCAGAGCCAGGCAGGTTGTTCCAGCTACCCAGGCAAGGGTGAGCAGCATCTCTGTCCACTTGGATGGAAGTAGCTTTGTAGGGAATGTATTCCTTCATTTATTTTTATCTTCTCAACAAAAGCAGCTTTCAACCCCTGAAATGATTTTTCTTTTTTTTTCCCCTCTACAAAGTTGACAGCAGCACCCAGGAAGCTGCTATGCCTGCAGAAGGAAGAGGGCAAAAGTCTCAACAGAGGCAGTTTGACACTTAAAGCATATCCCCAGGAAGGTGGTGATGGCTTGGTGACAAGAATAGGTATTTCTCTTAGTCACCTGAAGAAAGAAAAAAAAAAAAAAAAGAAAAACAAAAAACACCCCTCTGAAAGAAATATTCCACCTCAGGTGCTTAAAACAAACCACAATACTACAGGCTTCTAGGGATGCCCAGCTCTTGATCTCATCTCTTGATGTGGGCTCCAAGAGCTTTGAAAAAATAGCTAGACATTTAATGGCAACAGTGATTAGGACCTTCATTTTTGTCCACAAAATACCAAGAACCTGCTCTGATGATGGTTAACTACACAAATCACCACCACCACCAGAAGAACACTTGAACATAAATAAGGTTTTCAGGAAGCAGGTGACTCTTGCTGGTTATTTCAATGAGGTGTCCAGAGATGACTCAGCTAGACAAGACTTTTTGTTTGGGTTTTTTGTGTTGTTTTGATTTTTTTGTTGTTGTGGGTTTTTTTATCCTTTTCTTTTTTCTTGCCTTTTTTTTTTTTCTTTCTTAGGGATTTTTTTGTTGTTTGAGTTTTTTTTCAGGGACAGATATATTATACAATGACATTTAAAAGAAAATAGTAGTGAGACCAAGAATATTTGAGTCAAGAGAAGTGTGTATTGTGTATATTAAAGTGTGTATATGTATATTAAGTGTGTATATGTATATTAAAAAGACATATAGATACACATTCACGTTTACCATTTCTTCAGCATTGTTTGCAATGAACAGATACTGGCACGCATCTTAAACTACACCTTAAACAGACCCTTTCAGGGATGACGGAGTTCAGACCATTCCAGGCAAAGACCAGTTCACATGCTGCTTGGGCCATTTCAGGAGGTCCCATCTTGGTTTCTTCTAAGTATTTATTTCTCTGCCCAAGATCACAAGCCTTAACCATACAGAGTCATCCAAAGGAGAACACTGTCATCAGATCTGTAAGATACGAAGTTTATCAAATCTCAGATTCACCATCAGCCCCCCCCTTCTCCCTTTCCTACAGAGTTTCAAAAGTACAAGAAAAATGTTAAGGTTTTTAGATTTCCGAAGGATCATTTGCAGTTGTCTGGTGTTAAGACTGATGTACGCCTCCTGCAATGATCTAATATACTGAGCATCTACTTCCTGACCCAGGACTTTTGCAAAGATCACTGTATTATTACAAGAATGTTTACTTGCCACCTAACCTCATTTTAAACCAAACGTACAGTGAGTTTTTCTCTCCCTCCCTACAAAGGGAGATTGTTAAACAACCTTTTCCACAGGCCTATAATCAATCCTTTAAATCAAGCTTGATTAACAGACTTTCATCTATCAATTGATCCACTGTTTTAGTGTAGGGTTTTTCTTTTTTTCCCCCCTTCACTTCTTTGGGTGCAGCAGATAAAAAGACCCAGTTGTACTATCATAGCCTATTGCTTTGTAACCAAACTCTGCATGAGAGAAACATTCCTCTTTTTCTTTCTTTCTTTTGTGTGTGTGTGTGTGTGTGATGGGGAGAGAGGCAACAGAGAGAAGGAGAGTTAAGTTTCCCCCCTTCATTTTTCCTCCTCAGCTTAAGCTCTGTTGTCATTTTGAGGCTCCGGGAGGAGGGTAACTGCGGTGGCTGCTGTTCCTATAAAATCTCAGAAAGCCATTGTGTAGGACAGGCAAAGAGAAACCAAATTTAAACCAACAACTTCTGAATTTCAACGGCCAAAGTTAATGTTGACTAAGAACCAAAAAAAGAAGGGGGAGGAGGTAGGAAAGTAAAAAAAAAAAGTGGCCCTATGGAAAGCAAGGGCCAGCTGAGAGATCTAGAGGACGGCAGGCTCTGAAGGGGCAAAGCTGCTCCTTTTGATGTGGGAGGTCTGCAAGTAACCTACTGGGACACTCCCTGGGCTATCTCATTAACCATGTCACCAAAGCCCCCCAAGGTCCAGAGAATCATAACATTATCTCTGACATTACCACACAGATACAAGGTTCCTTAGGCAGTCTATAAACATGCCTGTACTAACCAATTCATCGTGGCTTGACACCCCTGCAAGGGCTGGATGCCCTTTAGTGAGCCACATGAATTGCCCCAGTCATTCATCAAAGTTTCTCAGAGTGCATTTCACACAGCATTAAATTTAATTAAAGCAACATTGACTGCATTGTAATCCTCTGGAGGCTCTTTGTCAGAAGGAGCTGCAACACTTTCTACTTAAATATCTATTGTTTAGGTGGGATTTCCCCCCCCCCCCCAAACCCTTTCTGTTGTCTGAACCCAAGTGATTTGCTGCATCTCTCTACTTTTTTTTTTTAATTTATTTAAAAACTCCTATGTCATGGAAAAGTTCTGCCAAGCAAACAAGAAACCCAGCCTGAGAAACAGCTCAGCTCTTACACACTTGTCTGCAGATGCTGGAGAACAAGGAAGACTGTTTTAAAAGTAACCAGCACATAAGGAAAAAAAACCCAAAAAAGAAGATTAGCAGCAGAAAGGAAGCACGTAGTAAAAGCTGCCTGTTTGTCAGCACTTGTCAGCCCTGTGAGCATCTTTGTGCTCTGGTGCATCAACCGTGGGCTGCTACCACCTCCCAGTAGTGCTGCAAGGAATGGTGGCTCCAGATGTGCTTAGCCCTCCATGGTCCAGGTAACCCTTGGCAAAGACCAGTGGTTACAGCAGAGCTCCACATCAACGCAGGGCTCTTAGCAGTTTGCATTCATCTTGGTGGAGGATCAATCAGGCAGAAACAGACTCTCTAGGTCTCTTCTTTTTTTTTGACTAGTTCTCTTCATCCACACTGGAATCCCATTGGTTTCATTTGCCTTGTATGTTGTTGTCCCCTCCTAGATCAGCATCCAAAGACAAGCTTTGTTTCAGTCCTGCTGGTTGATTCTGGGTCCTGCCTGCCAAGCAACAGCAGCCTAAAAGCCCTGCTCTTCTATTTGCAGGGGGGATATTTGCCTGGGAGAAGACATGGAAAACAGGCCATGCAATTCTCTGAAAGCTGAAGGTGCTTCCAACCCTACACTGCAGCAAAAACTGGGATGGAAACACCATTCTACACAAGTGGGGACACTACTTGGCTCACTTGACCAGGAATAGTTTTTGAGAGACGTTTGAGATCCACATACCTTTCTATAGTTTGTTTATAGTCCTCCCTCATACAGAATTTAGCTTGCTTCTGGTGTGGTGCATCATTTTTTTCCTGTTAATGAGCCATTTTAGATGGCAAAGACAACTTCTCAAGCTGTCTACTATGGACACCCTAGGAGCAGCAATCTCCTTGCCTTATTCCTCCATGCAATCCTTCTGCAAAGTCAGCCACGTTAGCATTATTCCAGTGGCCTGGGAGCTTGAGTTCTATTTATTTGTGGTTTTAATGAGGGGAGTAGAACAGAAAGCACTCACATTGCCATCATTCACAGTTATCAGTAGAGGATAAAAAAAAAAGTCAGTCAAGTAGGGTTTTGTATTTCCCCAAAGAAAAGCAACTAAGCAATTCTTCTCAGAAAGGGACCTGCTTAGGACTTGAGGTTTCAAAGGACCTGAACAGGGGTGTCTTGGGGGAAATTCTGTGTCATGCTCAGCCAAGATCAATGTTATTGTTTATCTCAGAGAAGTATTTATTTCCAGTTCTGAGTACTTCTCATGGCTCCTCATGTGAGATCCTCTGCTGCCATGCAGTCATGGAAATGGGTCTGTGAAATAACAAGAGGTGCTGAAGAATCAGTTCATTTTCTTCACAGGACGCACCCATCTACATTACGGACACACAGACTACAGCATACCATCATGCCTACCATCTCAGAACCAGTTCCTTATTCCTTGCCAGGTCTAAGGTTTAAGAGAAGATCCAAAAAGAGCTGAAAGCATTGCATGGGTGTCAAGCCTCAGGGCATACCCCTCACCTAGGGAAAAATCCATATGCAGTTCAGCAGCAGCAACACAAACTGTAAAGCAAAACTGCTATTTCAAAGCTGAAAGCTTATGCAAATCTTCAGCTGATGAGAACTGAAGATGCCTTACAGAAGGTACAGAGAATCTGCTCAACTAGCAGTTCTGGAAGAAACAGCCTCTGCTTTCTAGAACTCTGCCCTGTAGCAAAAAGAAGGAGCCCAGCTTCTATAGATTCATGCAACCAACCCAACACCACCTTTCCATTCTTCATACACCTTCAGTAACTGAGCAGAGGACCTAAAACAATGTGCCCCCCCCCCCCCCCCCGCAATGGTTTTCAAAGTCAACCTTTTTTTTCTGTAGAGAAAGACACAGCTAACGAAAGAAACAGCCTCAATTTTTTAATGGCTTTCACATGTGCGTTGCCTTGTTCTATCTGAGCAGAGCTAAACAGGGAGCTGAAATAAAGGGACGAGTCCTCTACATCTCCACACGCACAGAGGCCATCAGATAGCTGTTACTGCTGCCCTGGGATTCTGCCATCTGCAGAGTGCCCGATTAATTATGCATGGCACGCTGATTTTACTACTGTAATTGGCCACATATTCACACACCACCCCCCCCCCCAACATCACCACCATCACAGCCTCAGTGGTAAAACTGGTACACGTTATACTTGAGACGACCTCCTGCTGGCTTCGAAAGAAAAACTCAAACTTTATTCTCTTCTCCCTTGGTATTTACTTCAGTTTCCCTTTCAAGCTTCTCAAACACACAATAAGCTTTTGATTATCAGGGTTTTAAGTGCTCCGCTGGTCACCCAGTGTGTATTTATGAATGGAATTAATAAAGAAGCAATCCGACTCCATCAAGGGAGCACTTGCAGCTACTCTTAAGCGTCACTGAGCAACACAAGGAGAAATTGAAAAGTGCTCAAGGTCTCTGGCCTTCATTTTTTTACATTTATTTAGTCACACCCAGTAAAAGCCTTAGAAATGCATGTCTGTCATTTTGGGATCCCTTACAGCCAATTCATTTACTGAACTGAATAATTATTAGAGGCTGCATACCCAAGCAATCCAATCTATAAAACTATTTGCCTTGCTGGAGAAAGCCAGTAGGATTATTACTGTTATTTAGGACAAACAGTTTTGGTTTAGGTTTCCCTCACCATGTCTGCATCGATTTTCAAGTCACATTTTCACCCTTTTTGTTGCAATTGCCGATGGATTCTCATAGAAGTACTTGAAACCCAGATTGTGGCTTATCAATACATCACTGACTCAAATGAATTGCCCCAAAAAGAGAAAGGAAGAAGGGTGTGTGTGTGATAAACCTTGACAACACTTGCTGTCCTTAACGTTAAGAAGTCTGTCCTTAAATTAAATACTAAAGGCTCATGAACATTTACTTTACCATCAATAAGTGTATTTAGACGTGTCCTTAAAAGCCAGTTAGGGTTTTATTTTTTTGCAAGACATTGTCTGCTGTCCTGAAAAATAACAGCCTACCCTCTGCAGAGAGAGTGGCATGAGTCTGGTCCAGTACAACCCAGTTACTTCTAGTGCATCTCTCTCCCTGGCTACTACCTTTCAAATAACACTACGCAGAAAGCACAAAGACAGTAACACAATTTTGTTCTAAAACCAAACAAAGCCAAACTCACCCCAAAGGAGGCGGGGTGTGTGTGCGTGTGTAAGAAGTCCAGCAAGCAACCATGGTAACAAACCTGAAAATGAATACTCTGTTAAATAATTCCCCTTTCTCTGCCTTGTGCCAGTGGTCTGTGCTCAGCAGCTATCACAGTAGCAGGGGTGCAGATGAGCCATACTCTGACAGGAAAGAGCTTACAGTGCAAAACCTTCAAGCTGCTGCTTCCACCATACCAAACCTCCTCATTTTCTACCCCAAATCCCTTTCTTGATGAACATTTTTAGATCTGTCAGTGTCAAGGCATCCTTTGTATATCAAGGATCCTCTGGATCCTTTGAGGCACCCAGATCTGGAAACTGAAAGTTTCTTTGCATTAATTCCAATGCCATGGGCTAAAGAATAGTTGTGTCTTAAGAAAGATGCCCCCAAAATGTTCTGTGGGAAAGAGGAATAAAACCGTGGCACATCTTTAATCAATACACTCAAACAGAGCGGACATTCTTCCACTCAAGAACCGAGTTCAGCTCTTCTTCTCCTTTTTTTTTTCCCGCACTTAGGGAAGTCCCACTCAATTTGCTAAGCCTGAAAAAGTAAAGTGTGTGTCTAGCCAGCCCATCCTCTGCACCAAAGCTGTGATGACACTCTACTCTTCCTGACAAACCCCCATGCTATGCAACCACAGCAACAACGCAACCTCCTGTCTCATTGTAAATGCCCAGACTAGGCAAACAGGAAGACTAAGGGTTATTCAGGCAAATTTGGGCCACCATGATGGGAAAGGTGCAGAGGGAAAACATTATGACCAGGGTTCTTTTGAAACAACCTGACAGTTGATAGATGAGCATCCATAAAATTACAAAGGCTCCCTGTGTAAAGCCCCTTGCTACCAACATCTTCTCCCTGGGAAACTAATTACCCTATACTATCAGTGAAAATATTATTTTTCTGGTAATTATTTTCCCTTTTCAATGACAAAGTGACCATGAAAATCCCCCACCTCTCATTTTTTTGCCGTACTTCAGCTAAAAACACCACGCAACGTTCACGTGCTTTTGGCTGATGGGCAAGGAAAGTGTTTTTATGATGCCCATTCCCACTTGCTCTTTGCAGTGTGTGTACTCGGAAAAGCAGTGGAGACAGGAGAAGTTGATCTCCAGGCTGCTGTAGCAGTAGTGAGAAAGGAATAGCAGTTGTTGGATGGAAGATGCTAAAGCCAAGGGGTTTTCTACCAAAACGTTTTTTTAACAATCTGGGTGCTGAAGTCTTTTTTCCTCAAGTACTGGGTTCAATCCCCTATGATTAAACTTACATCATAAATTTGTCCTTAGAAAGCACATGTGTGAAAAAGAAGAGAGGATTCCAATCCAGCCCTCACGTTTAGTTAATCCCAACCTCCAAACTCAAGCCAAAATTTTAAGTGCTGCTTGATTTTATATATGACTCGATTTATATGCTGTAAGGTTTATGGAGGCTGGAAGCTGAATATGGCTCCAAAAATTGTTTTTAGGACAAAAGAATCAAATTAAGGAAGGATTTTTTGGTTGGATTTCCCCCCCCACAAGTCATTGCAAAGTCTGACATATTCTATAAATCTATGGAAATAACTAATACTAAGCAAATACTGAAATGTAAAGCCTCAGACAACTTTTACATTCATGAGTGCCAGAAGAAAAGAAAGTTCTTTCTTCACAGAAGAAAAGCAATCGATTTGATTATTCACAACTGTTCACCCAACTCAAGTTTGCAGTGCTCATCCCAAGGTTATCACAAGAAAAATAAGTATAATAATCCAGCATTGAGCCACAGACATGGTCAAAAGTTTCCTAATTTGAATTAACAGTCCATTAGGCACTAGTTCTCCTGAAAAAAATCCCAAAACAATAAAAAGGAGAAATAAGGTGTCCTTCAGCTAAGCGTAACACAGGGGATTATGCTCAGCCACAGAATCCCACAGTCAAGAATTACAAAAATTTTAATGGACTAGCTCAAGGTGTGTGTGTGTCCAGAGCTGAGAGCTCTGCTGCTGCTGTTGCTTCAGATAAATCTACTTTTCCCCCCAGTGAGCAGTTGCTGCTGGTGCTGCACTAGCCACCATCTACCTCTACCAGTCCTGCGGGACCAGGTAGGACAGGGAGACTGAAGTGGTTGACCAACCCAGAGAGGAAGAGCTTCTGGGGACAAGTAGCATCTTATACTAGACTTGATGACCCAGCTGCTGTGGCCACAAGGATGCCCACTTAACTAACTCTATTAACTCCAACTAATACCTGATAATTCCTCTTTGCAAATCTCACTTTGATACTAAAATACACAAACAGAGCTATTGGAAGAAGCATTCTCATTTGCCACTGGCAATTAAATGACTGGTGTCAGCAAGCAGTTCAGTCTAGTTAGAAACAGCCAAGGTCAGAGGACCTGATGGTTGAGTTCAATTCAAAAGCCTAGTTCTCTCAAACAGCTTTCATATTGTCAGTGTAAGGTGACAGTCTGGGATCTCCCAATTGCTGCATTTCGCGTTCAAGTTGTCAGCTTCCCCTGGGTAAAACCATCACCTCCAGTAAATATTTTCACATCATCTACTGAAGGCAAAAGCCTCTGTTTCCCTATATAATTTCTTCTACATTGCAGAACACGTTAAAGAATTGCCACTCTTACCACCCTTGGGGAAAAAAAAAAGCCTTATTTCTTGCTAAAGCTTCATTCAGTGGGGAATAATAAGAAAGAAAAAGAGAAGAGCTGCTCTGTTTATTTCATTCTGGACCATCTTGGCATGAGTAAGGATGTGAAGTAACTCAAATAGCAAATGTCACACCCCTGTGCACCACAGCAAGCAAAATAATCAGCTCTAATATTGTTTGGACAGACAGGGAGGACATACCTGCCTTTCAGGTTTCTTACGAACTGCTGTTACTGAAGTACAAGGATCTGGTTATGAAAAAACTAAAAAAGCAACAAGAAATGCTCATTTGAAACATCTCACCCACAGAAGCAAACTCAGAAAAGAGAAAGGTAAATATGCAATATATTGTCCTAGGAAAGAGAACCTGTTTAGATAGACAAATCAGGTGACAAACATTTAAGTTTGATTTGTTCTTTATGTATATATATTTAATTTTTTTTCCCCTTAGGAGGAAACTTTGGTGGTCTCTAACCTCATGTTACAGTCCTTCCCACCAAGACTTTGCATCTAGGTGTGACAATCCCTGCTTTGAACTCACCACTTGACAAGTGTTCTGGAGTTGATAGCACTTGCTTTGCTTCAGGAAGGTGGAAAGGGTCAGCTGATGGATGGACATTGTCATCGGGGAATTTAACCTCAAATAAATACTAGTGGACTTTGCTTTTTTAAAGAAAGACCATCCAGATAACTCCAATGTGAAGCCCAAATTTCATTCCCCTGTGTCAGCCAAGAGTCTGAGGTGAAGCCACTAAGTTAAGCAACTGCAGAACTGGTCTCAAGCCCTCCTACCAACTTCAAATGGTGAAGAGAACCTGCCAATGCTCAAAAGATTCTCTAAGGTTTTGAGGACAGGTTGGTCTGCCTTCACTAAAACTACTACAGCATTTATTAGATAATGGCATTTATTAGATAATGGCATTTTTTCAAAAGGACTACAGAATAATTGACCCAAAGGCAATAAAGGGGGTTTTGGCCACACAAGACTTTCTCTGCTGTAACAAGAGTTGCTCAGTTAGAAAGAGTGCTAATCTTCTCTTATTTTGTATGTGCAAAGGTAGAAATCCAGAAATACGTCTTTGAGCTACAGCCAGGTATAATGTAAAATATTAATAATAATAATTCAAAGTACTTCCCACAATTATTCACAAGAGTCTAAGTTAAAAAAACCCCAAACACTGTTGCAGCCCTACTCATATTCTTTTTGGTTTGTTTCAACAACAACAAAAAACCCAGTCAGATTTTACACCTTCTCTCGTAAATGAAAGGTTAACTTACAATTTCTTTTCACTGAGAATCTGAGAAAAAGAATGTTAGGGCTCAAGCTTCTCCATTTACAAAAGATGAACAGTATCATGTGGCTAATGAAACCAATAAAACAAAGAAGGTCAGACTGCATTTGGTTTTTAGTATGAGCTAAGCCTGTTGCACCTCACCTCTGCTCAAGCCAGGCAGTATTTGAGTTCCACCTTTAGTAAAGTTTTTCACTCGGGCAGTGCAAGCATTTCACACCTTGCTTCAAGTATCCATAACCTTCAAAGGAAAAAAATCAGGGGAGACATTTCCTGCAGCCTGGACCGTAAAAAATAAGGTGCCTTTTCTTAACCTGGTTGTTTGCTACCCCAGCAGAAAGCACTACGAAGTGCTTTTTACAAGGCATTTAGGGTAACTACCATTAATTAAGACCAATCAAAGGAGGTACAACAGAGAGCCCTCATCAGCCACGTCCTGCTTCATTTAAGCAGCAACACACTTAAGGAGGATTTAAGAGTAGACACTTGGATTTTGAATTATAACGTGATACTGTTTTAGTCTTCTGGGTCAACAAAAACCAGCCGAGAAGATCAGTGAGTGAAGAAAATCATGACTTTGAATGAGGGATATAATTGGTTAATCAAAGCTTCTACTACGCTTCAAAGTAACACATAGGAGATGTACTTTGTGACTGAACACAAAGAAGAGACACTTGCCGCTGTCTCCATAATGTTGCTTACGATATAGTTATCAGGGGATGGAAATACCTTTGAAGGACAGATGAACTGATCTCACACCTTTTCTTTTTTTCATTAAAAAAAACAGTACTCTTACCTGCAAACAAGCTCCATTGGAGAGAATACAACACCAATTTTTGTGAATCCAGGTCAATACATTTTTTTTTCAGTGCTACCTGCAATGATTAGATCCAGGCTCTTAGTTCCAGCATTAAACAACACACTTTTTACCTTTTCATATATGTCTAATTCCAGTTTATACCCGCTTCTCAAGGAGCCCTCACTGTACTAGAATGTATTAGAATAGAGCCCTTCAGGGAGGAAGAGACATGAAATTCAAGGCAAGGTTTAAAGGTCTCTGTTTGTTAAACAGTGATGCATGATGTGATGCCCAGAGAAGTTTTGCAAAAGTCACAGTGTGTTCCTTTCTGTCACAAGGTGTTCCAAGCACATGTCCTGGTCACACTCAATTAATTCCAAATTTTACAGCTATATAGATCCCAGTGACTGGGAAACACAAAATTATTTATTTATGCCCCCCCCCCATGGTGGGAATAAAAAAAATTAAAAAAAAAAAAAAAAATAGAAGCTGACATACCTTATTATTCATTAAAAATGCAATGGGAAATGGAAATGGAGGAATTAATTTACCAGACTGGAAATTAAACAACTGAGCAGTGTAGTTCTGCAACAAGTCACCAGCTAATTAACTTACTTGGCAAAGGGCCAAAGGAAATAACTTTAATCCTCTGGAATTTGATAATCTTATCTATAATCCCAAGGGCAAAATCCACACGTAGAATTTCCACAGTTCTAGCAGCATGGACCATTATCCTCACACAAGGGGGAAACTGCAAAAGGCTGATTCCCAGGACCAAAGCTAAATGTTTAAATACGCCTTCAATACATGGCTGGGAGATGGGATCTTCTCCTGGGGAGGAAAAAGAGAAATGAATCTCCAAGGCTTGGCAGAAGTTACACGCGCATTTCTGAAAGGTGACACAGCAAGATTTGGAAACTCCTTGAAACCTTTTGAAATCCCATCTGTGGTCTGGAAGTTGGCCTTTCCAAAGCAGATGGTTCTCAGTCGTCCCTGCACAATAAATAAACCTGCTTTTTATTTTTTTGTTACAATTAAAAAGCAACAGTTCAGACCACATTAAGCAGGTCTTTATATTAAAGCCTCCGCTCTAGACAAAGAATAGGCAAGATAGGTATGTTTTGTCAAATGAAACATTAAGTCAACCTTAGTTCTTAGCTACCTTGAATGATGAGTGATGGAACAAAGATCTGAAATGTTCATTCAGTTCCAGTGACTCCATGGAATGCCCTTTAAATGCCCGGGCTGACTTTTTGCACTGTTAAACAATATCCTGCACGCGTAAACCTGGCGATGCAAAGTGAATAGAAGAGAGGGAGAGGGGTTTACTATCTGATGTGCAACAGCTAGAAACTTCACAACAGTCCTACAGAGGAAGATTTTCATACTCGTCATATTCTCACCACCCAGCTTCATTCTGAAGACCTCATTCAGCCTTTGGGTATCTCAACATTCCCTTTACTGCTTGTTAACACTGGTGCAAAAAGTAGATCAGACACTCAAGCTGCTGGCTCTCTCACTGTTTACAGCCCTTAAAAATGTCATGTTTCAGAGATCAGAAATGAAAAACAAGGATAAAACAAGCTGGTGGTGGTCCCAAAGAAGGTATTTCTATGCTCTTTGCTGTTGTAAACTCCAGAAAGAAACCAGTAGAGTTCACAGCATCTACAAATGGGATACTTCTATGCTCAGTAGCTCCTGTAATCCCTGCAGAAAGAGATTATATTACAAAGGGCAATGAACTACTGTAGTAATTGCTATTAGAAACTCCACAGAGAAGACAGAGTGCATAATGTTGAAGAACTAGTGCCCTCTGAAAGGCACGCTCTTAATTCCAATATTATTTAGTAAATGTTAATTATTTCCAAGTGGTAGAAATCTCTTTCAATGCAAATCATAGAATCACAGCAACTATTTAAGACCTCAACTGTGTAGTCTCTAGCCTTTCTTCCATAAAACACATTTCCATACATTTTAAATGCTATTTAAAAAAAATAAAATTCAAGGTCAGCGTTCTCTTTCTTTACTTGCCATGGACCAAATGTTCTATTCTGCTGTTGTTGTAGTAAAAGACATTACAGCTTCCCAAAACTGTGAAGACTAGAGTCTTCATGGTATCATTGGCTGGTAGGAGAAGCCAAGTGGGACCCCGAAAACAAGTTCTGGTAGGCAGGTAATGAAGTGATAGTGGTTTTCAAATAAAAACTCTGTAATGAAGAAACAAAGATTTTATTTCCCAGGCAATAAACAGTTCGTTTGCTTTACTCATTAACAGCACATTCGCCAAAGGTAACTCAGAACTTACTCTTCTGTCTCACAGTGGCCAACAGCATGTGCCCAGAGAAGGCCTATGGCACATCACCCAACCTATAAAGTCTTCTCCAACATGAATCTATTACTGCCATGTTTTTTGGTTTTTTTAGCTTATATACCCAAGAATCACCATGAGTAGTATGGGTGCTGTGAACGTCAGCAAGCTACGTAAACACAAAGCACGATATGTAGAGTAAATCACAACCCTTAGGAATTTAAAAGCCCCTTCACATAATATAGAAATACCTGTCTGCATTTCCTTCCGTGCTATTCATATATAGGTAGGTACACCAAGATAATGGGTCCAAGAAACTGGATGAGTTGGAAAGCACGTTACCATGCATTGGGGATTCCCCCCTGTCTAGCATATATATATCTTTTTTTTTTTTTTTTTTTTGTGTCAGGAGTGGTAACAATCCCTTCATGCAAGTCACATATGCCCACTCCATTGCTGACATTGCACATGGAGTAAATTAACTGGAACCCTAAAATCCAACTAGTGTGGATGCAAGACAGTGAAGACGTCTTGTGAGCACTTGATCCTCCAATTAAAGCTACAGATTCACAGAATCATTTAGGTTGGAAAAGACCCTTGGGATCATCACGTCCAACCATTAGCCCTACTCTACAGGTTCACCCCTACACCATCTCCCCCAGCACCACATCTAAGTGATGCTTAAACACACCCAGGGATGAAGACTCAATCACCTCCCTGGGCAGCCCATTCCAAGATCTCACCACTCTTCCCGTGAAGAATTTTTTCCTAGTGTCCAGTCTAAACCTACCTTGTTTCAGCTTGAGGCCATTCCCTCTGGTTCTGTCACTAATTACTTCAGAGAAGAGACCAGCACCAACCTCTCTACGATGTCCTTTCAGGGAGTTGTAGAGAGTGATGAGGTCTCCCCTCAGCCTCCTCTTCCTCAAACTAAACAGACCCAAAGTTCAAGTTCAAAGTCCTCAAGCCCATTTCAGGATCCCAGGCAAAAGCCGCTTTCATCACCAGAGCCATGCAAGAGCCATCATTCAACATGACCCACTTTGTCCCATTGAATCCTTTCCCGTATCCCATTCTTTAGCATATCCAAGTAGAGCTATGGTCCATCTTAAACGTTAGCAGAACATCTCAGACATATACAGCTTTTTTGCTAAGTGCCCTTTGTATTTCTTGCAGGTCACATGCAGTAAGCAAACATTCCATCATTTCCACTGACTTGATACTGGGATTGCAATTTTATACAGCAAACCCTCATTCCTCTGTCTCTGAGCAGACACGAACCACAGTTCCTACTGGTTAGATGATAGGAACAGATGTGCTGCATCATACTCCCAGTCTCATTTAGTCCAGTACCCTGTCCTCCACAGCAGCCAACAGCATAAGGTTAGGGGAAGACTAAATAAAAAAGTGCTGAATTATTTTGCACACGCAGGCATCAACCAACTGTGTCTTAACAACTTCCTAAGCCGGGGGGGGTCACTACACAGCATTTAAAAGCTGTGACTTATTTTCTCTAAGCACTTTGATACATTTATTATTTTACATCCAGAGAATTCAAGAGAGACGAGTTAAAAAAGGTAAACTTTTTTTTCCCTCTTCACTTTGTTTAAATTTATTCTTAAAAATCACATCCACTTAAAGGGACCAAAGCCTTGCTATCAGTTCATTTTCCTCAGGCGACATAAGAAACTGTTCTCTCTTCACCTTCCTCACTCTGTCCTTGAGTCTACACAACGCTCTGATTAACCCCACTGAGTAACAGGATAGAACTGCACATTTTTATTTACAAGGGGGGGGAACAACAAACCCAAAACACACTCAAAAAAAAGCCATAAAAAGAAACAGGAAAAAACATCCTTTTGGCTTAAGCAACTTGTTCCCCATTAGTATCCATGATCATTTTTCTCATCATTTAAACAGATTTACCTGTGGGGCAGGGATCTGAATCCAGGACAAAGTGTGGGGTTGGGTTGGTTTTCTTTTTCTTTGCCCTTTTTTATAAGAAAAGTAAAGAGGAAAGGAAGAATTTCATTCCATTAGGAGAGGTGAGAAAGAAAATCCTTGGGTATTAGGTAATTCATCTCGGAGTTGTCCACCATCATTTTCCTTCTCCAGAACTTAGAAGAAAAAAAAAATCAAGGCACCTCAGAGCAAAAGAGAAATGTTGGTGGATGTCAAGTCTTTAGAGGAGAAGCTCACAGGGTGCAGTGGAGATGGCAGGCCTGTGAGCAGTGCCAACAGCAAGTGATGCATAAAATCATTCAATGTGAAGGGCTGGGCAACAGTGCCTAGACTTATCTGGAAGTTTAATCAGAGAGAAGAATTGCAAAAGAAAAGAATAGAGACGGCTGAAAGCTGCAAAGTTATGTGTTTGACCTTTTTATAACAAACTCCCCCTTCTCCCAGCCAGAAAGGGGGGGGGGGGGGGGGGGGGAATAAATAAATAAATATATATAAGAAAGACAAGAAAAAGAAAAGAAAGACCAGGTAATCTCAGTGCATTATTGTGTTTAGTATCAAATGAGTATACACTTATTTTTCTCTCCGGCTCTCTCAGGAATGCAGATGTGGCTGACATCTGTTTACTCACTGCTGTCTCCACTAAAGGAGACTGGCTTTCAATTTTTAGCTCTCAGAAGGTGCAGATAGCTTGTCAGAAAATGCTTGGGCCAAGCAATGCACATCCCTTAAGTTACCAGCATCACTGGGAGGGCTTCAGGTATCAAAACTGTGCAGTGATATCTTGCTGAAGGACCTGGCAGGCAGGCTGTATCCCTTTCCCCCTCAGCCAGTAGCTACTCTGACATTGACCAAGTTCTCCCTACAACTGTGGTGGGTCCTCAATGGACACAGACTGGGAAGGACACAACACTGCCCTTAGAGAGAGGCAGAAAGCTGCTCTTCCTTTACCTAGCTATAGCCACACTGGGAAATAAGTGACAAATGAGCTTTGTCATCCTGATCTTTGAATGCCATCTGTCCAGAGACAGACAAAACGAAGACTTGGAGGCCCATCAAAGGCCAAATGGGACATAATACAGCACACGTTAGCTGGTTTTCTCCAGATAGAGGAGATGGCCTGAGATAGAGGGACTTAAAATGGTTGCTGTTGAAATCAATAAGAGTGTTCTGAGCTACAGTTCTACTGGTAATACCCCAAATAAACCATGGCAATCTGGTTTCTGAGGAAACAGCAAGCTATGGTCCAGAACAGGGTTTAGCATCTGCTTGACAAACCTGTTTCCACCTGCAGAGAAGGCAATGCCCCACATGCTAAACTAAAAAAAAAAAAATTATAATAATACTAAAAAAAAAATAAATTTACTAGCAGTGCTGTTTTATCCTGGTACATCACATTCATTTCCAAAGTCACCTCACAGACTTTGACAGCCTGCAAGCAGCAATCAGCCCCCATCACTGACAGGCATCCAGATGTGAGGGGCTACTCTCAAAGCATGGAGCGGGCAACCCAAGAGATCTGTTCATTCCCAGCCCTGGGGCCTGAAATGATTCCTGTTTAACAAGGACTGCCTGTATAAGACAGCACCAGGAAGGGCAGTGGTGAAGCCCTGAGTCCTTACTGCCATGCAATGAAAAGCTGCCCATAGAGCACTCAAGCAAACAACAAAAGGGTGGAAAGAGGACCACGTATGTGTCTGAGGCAGTCATTCTTCTTTCCTGTCTTCCCCAAGCAACATAAGACAGCACTGGTATCACCAAGGACTTGTCCTGTGCCTCACTTAAGCTTTCTAAGAAGGATTGACTCCCAAGAGCTTTCCTTATTCTCCATGGGAGCTATAAGGAGCTGAGTGCTTTCAAAGCTCTGCCTCATGATGGGAAGAAGTAGGAACTGAACCCTCCAGAAAACTCAACCTGCTCCTCCTCCCTTATTCATTCAACCATTTATTTACTTCCAAGAGGCACAGACATCTATTTAATAAAGTTTAAAAAAGAAAACTGTCCTGCGGGTCACCTCATAACCAACCAGTCTTCCTGAACACGACGAAGGTATAGAAAACCAGCTGACAAGCTGAAATTAAATCCTCCAGTGCGAGATGTTTACATATCCCCTTCCAATGCTAATATCTGTCCTGACACCCTGTTTCTCCAGGACTCTTACTGATAGTGACACTAAAACAACGCTGCTCATCAAGGAGACCACCGCTAACGCAACCAACAGGAGGGTAGAGAAAGGGCTTCCCCAAACTCCAGCACCTCACTGGACAGTGACAGGAGGGTAGGGAAGAGGAGTCCCCAAACTCCAGCACCTCACTGGACAGTGACAGGAGGGTAGGGAAAGTACCTTCCCAAACTCCAGCACCTCACTGGATAATGGCCATCTATCCTCTAAATAAAGAGGGATCTCCTTACCTTGCAGACTCCGAGCTTCAACAGCTGGACAAAAAAAAACCAGAAGACTCTTCGGATTCCTGTAACAGGACGTGGCTTCTAAAACAGAAAACAAAGAAACAATTTTTAATTTCTCACGCATAAATAGACATCTGAGTACAACAACCAGATTAATGAGAGTCACGGAAGTAAATTGAACAACATGCCCTACTTGTAAAGGAATTGGCAGTGGTGTGTTCCTCCTAATCTTTCAGAGAGATGTGTGGGGATGCACAAACTGTGAAGTGCCTGCAGACTCTTTGTCAAATGGCATTTTCATATCAATGGCCTTTGAAAGGCCTTCCATAAAAACAGGGAGAAACACAAAGGGCTTAATCTCTCTTGCTTCCCCCAGCATATACACAAGTGGTTGATAATGCAGCCTGGGGTGTTTCGAGGAGACCTGATTTTCAGCGACCCCAGAATTAAATCCAGAGCCTCATAAAACTGAGAAAGATCAACCGTGGCTTCTAGGATTAACAACTAGAATCTACAGTTGGTTGGTGTGGTTTGTTTTTTCCTTAATATTTTGAGGGATCTTATGAAACTACCACTTTAAGGGGTACTCTATAGGAACATGTATGTGAACACCAAGGTTAAGTTAGAGCTATGGTTCAATTTCTCTCCGTCTCTCTGTTTTCTGTGTGATTTTCTTTTTTTTTTTCCCTTTTTCTTCTTTTTCTTTTTTTTTCTTTCTTCTTTCTTTCCTTTCCTTTCCTTCTTGCTTTTCTTTTCTTTTTTCTTCCTTTCCTTCTATTTTCTTCTTTCTTTCTTTTCTTCCTCCTTTCTTCATTTCTCCCTTTCTTCCCTTTTTCCTTTTATTTTCTTTTCTTTCCTTCTTCCTTTCCTTCTTTCTTTTATCTTCTTCCTTTCCTTCTTTCTTTTATTATCTTCTTTCTTTCCTTCTTTCATTTCCTTCCTTCCTTCCCCTTTTCCTTTCTTCTCTTCTTTTCCCTTCTTTTCTCTCCTTCTTCCTTTCCTCTCCTCATTCTTTTCTTCTCTTTTCCCCAATAACACTATTAGTTTTCTCCTCCCCAGCAGTATTTTCACTTACTCTTTTGGGTAGTACGCTGCCAATCCAGTACCCCAAAGAAACCCCACAGCACCATATGCAGCATGAGACAAAACTGTGTCAAAAAGCAGGACAACCCAACATCACAGACTCCTGAGAAGAGGTGACTAAAAGCTCCATTCTTCCCTCCCTTTGGCAGGTTGGCTCTCGAGGCAGCACATAGCTCCGGGTTCACCCCACCAGTCCCGTGTACAAAGGTGACCTCCAAGAAGTCACTTACTCTTCTAAGGAGGTTGCCCTGAGTCCGACTTCCCATCCCAGCTCTGAACACCCAGCTCGCAGTGGGCCCTGTCTGGCCACTGGCTCTCTTTGCAGCTGTGCTGATTGCTCAGTGGGGAACGTGTCCATTCTCACACAGAATTAACTATGAAGAAAGTAACCTGGACAGGACAGAGATTAACACATGCTGCCTCATGCCAAGAAGAAACTTATCAGCTTGTTGTTTTCTCAATTCTGAAAGGAAAATTCCCAGGACCCACTAAATAGATGGAAATGTTTCCATGTTTAGCTGTGTTAGGAAAGAACACAAGAGGAGAAACGAGAAACACACAGCCCAGATAAAAAGAGTGTAGAACAAGACTCCTAGGAAGCATCTGCAGCACAAACAAGATTAAACACAGGGAGGATCTGGCATCTTTGTGTGAAGACAACCAAGGATTAATTAACAACACACTAAGGATTAATTCAGGGAACATCACCTACATATTTTCTGTTAACAAACATGGGAAAAAAAAACCAAAAAACAAGCTTGAAAACTCATGGATGTCCTGCCCACAAAGGAGCAACAATTGCTCTAAGTACCCTCCTGGCCATAACATGAAGTGTGTGTCTGCAGTAACCAGTAGAGATCTTCAAGGGGGCTCAGCACAAACCAGGTTTATTGAATACAGGGTTTGGAAAAGGAGGAGGCTGGTATCCAAAAAAAAAAGTTTTAGTGAGGTGAGATACACCAGGACTGATTGGAGTAGGGGTAGTTAAGCATCGGGTCTTCAAGAAAGGACCTAAGATAAAGATCACTAATATCAAGCTCAAGCTGCTGCAGAAAGAGTAAACTGACAAGCAGGGATGTATTCATTTAGAACACACGACTCTATGATGATGTTCCTTAAATTCTACATCACTCTGGAAGTGCTACCCTTTGTATTTGGTGACTCCTTTCAAGCACATCAAAAGATGAACCTGAAAGAACTGGAAAATACCAGAAAAAAAATGGGAAAACCCAACTAGGATAAGGCAAATTTGGGAAATCCATCTATTAAGAGTGAAGTGTTTTAACCTGAAGGGACTGGGGGAAAGGGAAAAAGTCTAAACACAGGAAAATGTCTTTGCAAAGGCAAAAGGAATCCTCTGCTCCAGCAGACATTGTTAACGGGATGAATCCCAAAAGGATTAGACTGCAGCAAAGAAGACTCACATCAGATATGAGCAAAAGGTTTCAAACCCAGGAGACAAGAACAGGCTGTCATCACTGGCAGTCCTCTGCAACAGGTTTGGCAGACACCTGTAAAGGATCTGCCTTGGGGCTGACAATTTGGCTACACCAGCTCCATGGATCCCTTGCAGCCCTATTTTTCTAAAAAACTATTTTACCAAACAAATAAAAAATCAACCCCAACCAACCAACACCAGAAAGAAGGTGAAGAAAGCAAGACAACATCTGATGAATACTTACACCCACTGATTATTTACAGTGGCTGCTGTCACGCTAAACATGATCTTTATTTGGGCCTTGAAACATGCAAAATTCTGAGTATTCCGGACGCTAAGAATACAAACCACAAGCTCAATATGCAAGGCAGCCAAGAAACCAGGTGGGATGGAAGAAACCAAAGCCCCTGGGAATGGAACCACAGCAGTGGAGAGCAGAGCTGGCCCCATGGGCAGAAGGAACCCTTCACTAGGGGTTTGGCTTACTCTTCTCCCTGTTGTGACACAGGTTCCCCATGGCTGTGCCTCCTGCTGCAGTGTCCCCACACTTCTCCTGCTCCTCCTCCACCACATCCTTGCACGCCTTTGCCCTGTCCTGCTCCAGCAGCTGCCAGCAGCTGGAACTGGTGGGGCAGTCACTGCTGTGTGCTGCTGGTTGCCAGCCCAGCCTCACTCCCTTTGCCTCCCTCTCTCCCCTCAACCACTGACTAATGAGCTCTGATTAACAGAGGCCTTGGTTCAGGATCTGGCACACGGGTTCTGCAGCGAACGCCTGCCATGGCTCACCAGTTCCCACTGGGAACGCAGGGAAATGTCTCTCACCTGAAACAACTGAGAGAACTGGGGCTGTTTAGTCTGGAGAGAAGAAGGCTGAGAGGGGATATAATTAATGTCTATAAATATCTGAGGGGTGGGTGTCAAGTGGAAGGTGCCAGGCTTTTCTCAGTGGTGTCCAGTAACAGGACAAGTAATAATGGGTATAAGCGAGAACATAGGAAGTTCCACCTCAATGAGAGGAAAAACTTCACTGTGAGACTGCCAGAGGCTGAAAGAGTCTGCCCAGAGAGGTTGTGGAGTCTCCTTCTCTGGAGATTTTCCAAACCCCCCTGGATCTGTTCCTGTGTGGGCTGGCCTAGGTGATTCTACTCTGGCAGGGGGGTTGGACTCAAGGATTTCCAGAGGTCTCTTCCATTCTATGAACTCATTATTAGAAAGGTTTTTTTTAAGAAAACAAACCCCAACACCTCATTCCTTGAAGCCCTTTCAACTCTTCTGTGATTGGGAAAAACAAAAGCCCAAGGGATGTAGATTAAGCCTCTTACAGGTCACTTTGAGAGAGCCGAGCAGCCGTGATTGCTGCCAGTCAAGCTGGGCTTCATAGTAAGTTTTATGACCCAAAAGTTAAAATGCAAAGACCGAAGAATAGATGGGGGCCGACCAGGCCCCCACCAGCCCTGGCACAGGTGTCCCCAAGATCAGGAGCTGTCAGACACATCACGATGGCTTAAAGTTTGTGCAGCCGCAGTATTTTAAACATGCTGGTCACATACTATTACTTTACTCATTGGTCACATACTGTGCATTTACAGACCCAGAATTTGCATATCAAACAGGCATTTATCATCTCTCCTCCAAAAATCATTTGGAAATAAATGAGTTTACTCAAAGGAGTGAAGGTTTCTCCCGTGAAGAGAGCTCAGAGGCTTCAATTCAACCCGCACGGCGCAGAAGACTCATCAGTACAATGAATACCTGTTTTCATCTACCACTGGATTTGATTTCAACACACAAAGCAGCAATATTTCACCCCGTCAACTTCACGCAAGGTGAAAACAAATTCATCTCGACAGTGATAACCTGCAGTGTCAGTTTTCCCTTAGGAATGAGAAAGCTAAAATGGTGTGCTCGGTGTCCTCTGAACTTATTTCTTGGCTTTCATGATGAGAAAAGGTGAAGCTCAACAGTTGGGATAAGGTCATTGGGATGCTTTCTTTACTAACAGCTCCTACCCTTGCTGAGGGTGTAGCAGCAGCACTTTTTGGTTTTGGAGGGAGGGGTTAGTCTTGTCTTGTCAAATATGGACCTCATTTTATTTCACAGAATGAGCAACACCACCTCTCAACAGTTGCTAGAGGCTCAGGGCTTCCCAATTTGAGGAGAGCGGGGCAATTTCACAGGACATTTCAATCCAGCTGCACATTTGGACTATTAATGTCGAAGTTAATGAAAACAAGACCTAAAAAATAGGAACAGGCAGTGAGTCAGCATTTTAGATATTCTCGGGTTGAATAATTTATTGTTTTCATCAGCCTGTTGCCAAAAGAAAACACACTGTGGCACCCTTTAGAGAGCAAATACATTTTCCTCTGAAAATTAACATCTACAGAATCCCAGCGTGGGGAAAACTGAAAGGTAACCATTTGGAAAGGACAAGAGCAAAGTAAATTAAAATTTCATCAGTTGGATAGCGAGTCTCATCTGACAGCTCAATCTGAGATTAGTCCATTTCCTGAGGTATTTGAACTTGCCTCTTGAACTAACCAGAGAAGGTCATATGAAGTACCAGCAGTGAAAAGCACTGCAAATACGGAGCTCTTCTTTGGCCTTCACGTTGTTCATCAACTGACAGCGGCTTCTAAAAACCCCCAAACTATAGCTCTTTGTTTCACTCATCATTTGCAGACAGTTTTGAAGTATGTTGAGAACCCAGAAGTGTAGGCACATGACAGCGTGTGTTTTCCGCTGTCCATGCCTTTCTGTTGCTAAGTAGGTGCAAATTAAGAAGCTACCCATCAGTTTCTGCTCTACCTAAAGCTGAGCAGCTAGTGGACGTTATCCTTAATAGTGTCACACATCCCACCCTGGGGAGGAACAACAGCATGCACTGGTACAGGTTAGGGGTAGATCTGCTGGAAAGCAGGTCCATGGAGAGGAACCTTGGAGTCTTGGTGGACAATAAGTTCTCCATGGGGCAGCAATGGGCCCTTGTGGCCAGGAAGGCCAACGGTCTCCTGGGAGGCATAAAGAAGAGTGTGGCCAACAGGTCGAGGGGGGTTCTCCTCCCCGTCTACTCTGCCCTGGTGAGACCACATTTGGAGAAGAGGCTGCCCAGAGAGGTTGTGGAGTCTCCTTCTCTGGAGACTTTCCAACCCCCCTGGATCTGTTCCTGTGTGACCTGCCCTGGGTGACTCTGCTCTGGCAGGGGGGTTGGACTCCATGATCTCCAGAGGTCCCTTCCAACCCCTACCATTCTAGGATTCTATGATTTGCTTCTCCTGGGCTGGTGAGCGGTTCCAAACGCCCCATGGTGCAGGAAGATTAACGGAGCCGTGCATGCGTTTTGCCTTCTTGGGGCACCAAGGAGAGAGAATTGCCACAGAATCTCTGTTCACCAAAGCACAAGACACTATCTCATTAACGTATGATTAATAGCCATTTGTGAAGCAATTAATTAGTCATTTTGACAGTAAACTTCACGTGCTTTTGCCAGGCTACAGGTTTGTTTTTGAAAAGTAGAAAAAGAAAAAAAAAAAAAAGGAGAGAAAGGTTTCTTCTCATACCCAGCCCTCTAAAAAGGAGCCAAGAGGAAAAAAATAAAGGGAGGAGGAGGGCACTTTGCATATTCTGGTCTTGTCTGCTTTCATCTGGTGTGTCTTTAAGAACAACATCGCCAGAATGGGTGCTCTCTAACATGATTGATGGCTTCTCCCGCTATCTTCAAGCTGAAAATTCAGAAAGTGGGTATTTTTTCATAGTCCTCTCTGCTGATTGGTACAAGAGTTATTTCCGCTTTGCTGCAGAATTGATTTGCAACACCGGCATATGAGTTTGTATATTTTTCTCACCAGCCCGCCGTGAAGTGTCGCTTGGCGAGCCTCGCCAGGGCCATGATGGATTGGGCAAACGAGAGCCTCGCGACTTCGCTTGCCATCAAAGACTGGGATAATTGTCATTAACTTCTGCAAGTAGTGGAGCATCTGCATCCTGCTCTGTCTGTCTGCAGTTTTGCAAAGCATATTACACAGCAGATGTACAAAGCACTCGCTGCCATGCTAATTTAATCTCGTTCCAAGCAGGAAGCCAGACACCTTCCTTCAGATCAAGCTGTCCTGCTCCTGGGTTGCATGTCAAGTTGCTCTGCTTCACAAGGAGATGGTAGATTGCTTACCTTTCCTGGCTGTCTATTACTCCTTCTGGAAAATGAGTAACCTGCCAACACTGACGTGGGTTTGAGTGTGTTTTGTTTGTTTTAAAATAGCCCACCACAGAACATGTTGATTGCTCACAAGTTATCACTGGATTGAGTCATCCCTGGAACCAATACAGTACCAGCAACGCTACGACAAGAACCATCGTTCACATTTTCTTCTGTACTGCAGTTCTTCATTCACAGGGATCTTATGAATGGTTACAAATATCTGCAGGGTGGGTGTCAAGTGAAAAGGGCCAGGCTCTTGTCAGTGGTGCCCTGGGATGGGATGAGGAGCAGCGGTCACAAACACGGGAAGTTCCACCTCAACAGGAGGAGAAAATTCTTTACTTTGAAGGTGCCAGAGCCTGGAACAGGCTGCTCAGAGAGGTACCCACACATACTAATAGACATATTAATGACATTTATAAGCTTTTATAAGATTTCCTCCCAGGCTTCTCTTCTCCAAGCTAAAGAGTCCCAAGGCTCTCAGCCTTTCCTCACAAGAGAGATGTTCCAGTCCCTTTATCATCCTCGTAGCCTCCACTGGACTCTTAGGGGACCTTAATTTGACCCACGTTTTCACCCTTCTGTGTGGATAATAGTTTCTTATGGCCCATGAGACGGTTAGTCTGATACTTTCAACCAGCTGTAAGCAAACTTTAAGTACTGACATCCACCTATCAGCTCCATTAACCCAAGAGGCAAAGGAAAACTGTATCACCAGGACTGGCGCACAAGGCTTAAGGATCCCTTCACTCTTACATAGGGACATATGAAGTAAAAACTACCCAAATCTTGCACAAAGAAATGACACTTCTAGAGAAAAAGCTGGAGAGAGGAGAGGATAAGCAGCAGATTTAGCATCTCAACTTCAGATGCAGGGCCTCAGGAATCTTCACTATAAGGAGAAAAGGAGAAGGTTTTGATGGTGAACTGTTAGTAAGAGGGTATGTGAGATGCCAGAACACATGGAGAGATGTTTGAGATGGACTCAGCTGGTTAATGGATAGAGAGATCATAAAGTCACAGAATCCTTGAATGGTAGGGGTTGGAAGGGACCTCTGTCGATCATGGAGTCCAACCCCCCTGCCAGAGCAGGGTCACCCAGGGCAGCCCACACAGGAACAGATCCAGGGGGGTTGGAAAGTCTCCAGAGAAGGAGACTCCACAGCCTCTCTGGGCAGCCTCTTCTCCAGGCTCTGGCACCCTCACAGCAAAGAAGCTTCCCCTTATGTTGAGGTAGAACTTCCTGTGTTCCACTTTGTGACTGTTGCCCCTCATCCTATCCCAGGGCACCACTGAAAAGAGACTGGCCACTTCCACTTGACTCCCACCCTTCAGATATTTGTAACCATTCATAAGACCCCAAGAATACCTTGCAAGACTTCTGCAGTAACTTAGTGGGTTTATTTAGGACGTTGCTGTAGCTGGGAATGGAGTCCCTCCTACCCTTCAAGTGCTAGCACTATATAAATGGAAGAACATTATAAAAACAACAGACGTATCTCTGCACCTTTGCATATTAATGATGTGTTAATATTCTGGAGTGGTCCAGAATTCTTAATAAGCATGCTTGCCCACACTGAAGCCTACAGCAGAGTAGCTATAAAAATACCTTGAAAAGCACCCAGGACCTGCTTGCTCCTGCCCAGCACGGTGGAGCCAATCCACAAACATGAGGTCAAAAAAAATTACTGGTTTTTGGGGTTTTTTTGCTATTTCATTGTTCACAATCTGCAAATTTCCGACCCTTCCGACTCTCTCTCTGTTATGACAATCAGCATAACTGTCTGCAGTGGACTGCTAATTAATTGCAGGGGATTGGGCAGTTGAGGAGCTACATTCAGTATGAGGAAGACTGGCAAGCAATGCAGACTGATGTCTCTAAGCAGGTAGCAAAAAGGAGACTGAGGAGTCAAAACACCTCTGGATATTGCTTAAGGCTGTAAACAGGAGAGGAGAACACCAGCTAAATACAATCACTTGGAGGTTATTCCACCTATGTCTAGAGAAACAACCAGACAGATCAATACTCTGGCTACAAGTGACCTTTTCAGCTATTTAAACACACCCTTCTATTAGCATTTGTGTACCAACGGTTTTTGTAAAAGAAAAACATTTGTAATTTAAGTGAACATAATCACAGACAACTTGCATCTTTTTCTTATCCTGTTCCCCTCTGCAGCATTTTTCTTTAGCTTCCTAAGAAGATACCACCCCAAGTAAACTCTGTTTAACAGACCCTTGGAGATAAAGCCCCAAACTTCTTTTCACAGCTCTGACTAATGCGGAGGAAGGGACACTCTTGAGGGAATTTCATCCCTACTGGGGTGGGCACAGGAGCAGCAAGAAGGGCTGCCATTTCCCAGCATGGGCACAGAGAGCATAATTAAGCTGAATTGCACTTAGTAGTAACATTCAGCTCAAAGAAAGGTGTAATAAGAAGAGGCCAAGGGAGAATAATCAGGTTTTGATTCACAGTTCACTCATTGACTAAATTTTTTTCCTCGGGACCAAACTCTGTGCAATGTGCCAGACACACACACAAAAAAAAAAACAGACATCCACCAAAGCCAGATTTTTGGCTGTAGACTCTAATACTGTTCAAATGCACAAGGTGACACTCTAATCTGAAAACAACACTTGTTCAGAAACTACTGCACACAGAAAAGCAACTTATCACAAACATTTCTATGAGGTCAGTCATCCAGAAAAAGAAATAAATCCCTCCTCCCCACATCAGGACCTTGGTTAGGACATTCAAAGCCCTTGGAAGTCTCCAAGTACCTGGGCATCCCATTAACTGTATTTTAACTGTGTCCCCAGCCCATCCTAAAACACTGACCATGCCCAAGAAGCTTCCCAGGAGAAGCCAAAGAAAACCCCCAAAGACAGGAGTGAAAAGCTGGCAGCCTTAGACTGCATGCATCATCACAGCATCAGCAGCTGCTTCCTCATTCAGATGCAAAACAGTAAATCTAAGAGGACTGCTGCACACATATCATGGGCTTGGGAGGAAACGGGAAAGCACAGAAAACTTGGCATGAAAAATGAGCTGCTGACCAGCAGAAAGTTACTGTCCACCCTAGGAAAGCTCCTGCAGTGTAACGCCTGCTTTGTGTTTGAAGAATTTAGTCATGCTTGAGCAGCTCAGCCCATCTTAGACAGTCTGTCTGTACTCCAACCTGTTCACAGTCACAACACAGCCCCCAACCACCCAGCACATTCATTCTCAGGTGGTTTACAAGAGCCTTTTGACACTGACAACAATAGCAGCAGAGAAGTGGCTGTCACACTCCCTAAAAAGTTGCCTGCAGGTGCTTTTAACTGTAAAAGTTTAGAAGAGAAGGCCTTTTTTTTTTTTCCTCCAAGAAAAGTTGTATCCTCTTTGTGCTCAAAATTTGGCACAAGACCATTCGCCACCTGAGATGCTCGACTAAAGAGGCTTTGAGCAGAAGGGAATTTCATTACTTATCTTCTCTTACTGTAGCTACTTAATAAGGGCAGAGATAAAACATGGCAATCAGTGTGTCAGGGTTTAGGGTCAGGTCCACTAGACCTATAAAAGATATTCTGTTAACCCCTCTCCCTTCCCAAAGGGCAAGAGAAAGGGAATAAGGGAGAGAGACTCAGCCATGAGAAAAGGGAACTAGAGCAGCTTTAATCAAAATGAAAATAATAATAATGGAATATATACAAATGTATATAAACCTAGTATTGAATGTAATCCTCTTGATGGCAATGACATCACCATTGACACTGATGGGGTAGGCACTGGGGAAGTCCCAGATAGGAACTGTGTTCAGGAGCTAGATTCTGGTGCTGGATTCAGGACACACAGGTCAGGATGGAAGGCAGGATGGAGAGTCCTCGTGCAAGAAGAAACCAGCAGAGAACCAGAAGAGCAGCCCCTGCCCGTGCCAACAGCTGCTGCCTGCAGCCAGGGCAGGGAGGGAGAACTGAGCTGGGAAGGAAAACCCCTGACCAGAATTAGTTCTGTTATCACCCAAACCAGGACAGAGTGGCAGGGCAGGAGCAAACCCAAGCAGAGGCAGAGTTGGGGTATTTCTTGCACGATGGGTTGCTGAGATAGCGTGACTCGCCAGGCTGATAAATAATCCCATATCTATTGAGATAGCAAGTCAAAAAAAAAAAAAAGCTCTCTCTTTTAGGAACTGATTTTTAAAAAGCAATTCTATTATCTTTCCTGGCGGATGAAGTGTGTCCCCAGCAAGCACCTCACCAGCGTTCTCACAGCTCCTGAAGCAGCCCCATTCCTATTCTGCACAAACCAGCCCTGGCATGTACCGCTACACAGAGACAACCTTATAAATGGGGTGCAACTATTGCCTGTGACAGGCACAAGGACACCCTGTACTTCTGACAGTATTTTGCCTATGCATCATATTTCTTTCCAAATAACGTTGTTTCTGCAAATGAGAAATGCAGACAGAGGCACGCTTGGGAACTCTGAGCAATGGGTGATGAAGACAAAAAGGTAAAGAAAAGCTGTCTGATTGCTTGTGGTGTACGTTCCTACTTCCAAAGGGTGCTGGTGCTTCCCTGGGTCAGGATGAAGGCATTTTCTTACATTAACAACAGAAAACAGAATGTGAGGAACCCCTAATGCCACTATTTGGAATATATTCCACGTTCTTAAACATATATTCACATTTTTTGGGGGAAATTATTTCATAGCACACCCCACAAGATAGAAATATTATAACTAAGTGCTTTCGGTATTGCTTTAAATACACACACTGGATGTTTCCTAGGCAGAAGTAGGTATACAGATAGAATTCCACAAGGTATTAAGTGAAAAAAACAAAAGCAACAACAGTAGGTTTCAGAGTTAACACAGAGCCATCTGCTTGTATGGCTTAACCTGTGACTTGTGATCATCCTTCCTTTGAAGCTGCTATTAATAGAGTGATGGAAACCTTTGTATCCTTAAAAAAAAAAAGCAAAAAACAAACTTCTAGTATCGCAGAGAAAAACCTCACAGCCCAGCAGCTCCAAAGCAGGGTTCAGACTGAAGGATGAGTAACATCCCATGACTTTTGACAGCTGCGACATGCAGAGCTCTGCCTGGTGTGGCTAATCATCCCAATCCAGTATCCTTCTTTCTCTAGATGACAGGGAATCACCCATTTCTACCTCCCCTGGGTGAAACCTGGGTATCAGCAACTTCACAGCTTCATGGAAATGCTGAGAAGAAAAATCCCTGCTATTTTATCAGGGTTGAAGAGACTGAAGTACTTCATTTTTACAGCAATTTCACCCCAGATTAATTTTTAACAGATTTACTTTTAACAGACATCTTGGAGATCTGCACCGTTCCAGATGATGCAAAACCAGCCATTCTGGAGAAGCTTTTTTAAAACCTACTGCCTGAAACAGAGCTATAATTTACAGAAACATACATCCACTGAGGACCAGCTTACAACCCAGCCCCACACCCTCCTAACATGGGCACAGCTGCAGAGGTGATGCTACAGTTGGCATCACCCGTCCCCTCCCTGCTTGTTCCTGGCAGAGTCAGACACGAGTTGTCCAAGCAGAGCGCTTGTCTGGATTGAGAAAACCTCAAGCAGGATGAGCAGCTTTTTGTTTAGTTCTCCTGCCTGTTCCTTAGCCCCTCGAAGGCATGCTTGCTCAAAGCCAACCAGAACCATCTTGCCAACATTGGAAGCAGTTTCTAGAACTAAATCCTAACAAACCCCTGACACCTCACCCAGTAACCTGCTAACAAAGCTGTGGCAAGAAGCTCCTCAAATTGCTCAGCCTGAGGTGAAAATTTAGCTTACATTTCTAGACAGATTTGTAAAAAGCTTGGCATGCTACAGTCCTGCTAAAATAACATTACAAACCTAATATTCTGGGTCCAATCTTACTCAACATCTTCATCAATGACCTGGATGAAGGCACAGAGCGGACCCTCAGCAAGTTTGCTGATGACACTAAACTGGGAGGAGTGGGTGATAGGCCAGAGCTGTGCTGCCATCCAGTGAGATCTGGACAGGCTGGCGAGCTGGGCAAAGGGGAACCTAATGAAGTTCAACAACCTGGGGAGGAACTACACCATGCACCAGTAGAGGTTAGGGGTAGACCCACTGGAAAGCAGCTCCATGGAGAGGGATCTTGGAGTCCTGGTGGACAATGAGTTCTCCATGGGACAGCAACGGGCCCTTGGGGCCAGGAAGGCCAATGGTCTCCTGAGGGGGCATGAAGAAGAGTGTGGCCAGCAGGTCAAGGGGGGTTCTCCTCCCTGTCTACTCTGCACTGGTGAGACCACATCTAGAGTACTGTGTCCAGTTCTGGGCTCCCCAGTTCAAGAAGGACAGAGAAATAACTGGAGAGAGTCCAAGGGAGGCTACAAGGATGATGAAAGGACTGGAACATCTCTCTGGTGAGGAAAGGCTGAGAGCCCTGGGGCTGTTTGGCCTGGAGAAGAGAAGCCTGAGAGGGAACCTTATGAATGGTTACAAATATCTGAGGGGTGGGTGTCAAGTGGAAGAGGCCAGGCTCTTGTCAGTGGTGCCCTGGGATAGGATGAGGGACAACAGTCACAAACTGGAACACAGGAAGTTCCACCTCAACATGAGGAAGAACTTCTTTACTGTGAGGGTGACAGAATCTGGCCCAGGCTGCCCAGAGAGGTTGTGGAGTCTCCTTCTCTGGAGACTTTCCAACCCCGCCTGGATCTGTTCCTGTGTGGGCTGCCCTGGGTGACCCTGCTCTGGCAGGGGGGTTGGACTCGAGGATCTCCAGAGGTCCCTTCCAACCCCTACCATTCGATGAGTCTAATGTTCTCTCCCACATTCAGGCACATATTCGGTGTGCGTTATCCCAGTGACATACATCTTTCCAGATGTTAATACTTTATTATGCCTTTTTTTTTTCCCTTTTGCCATTTTTATCAGGTCCGTTTACACCAAACCCTCTATAAATCCTCCCTCACTTCATATAGTATATCATATAAGACACCCTAATCAACATACAGATACAGATATATGAATGCTAGTAAATGTAATAGGAGATTTAGCGTGCTACTTGTACAGAGACTCTATTACTCTTAATCTTTTGATTCATAAGGACTGGCACTACTGTACAGATTTATATTTGACCATATGCTTTTTAATTTTCATTGCTTCCCCCTGTTTACCCCCTTGCACCTCTGTGGCATGTGTGGGTTGATGCTCTCTCCTTTTGTCTCAGCAAGAGGGAAGGACAATTTCTTAGCTGGACAGCCATGAAGAAAAGAGAATCCCAGCAACCCCATCTCCAACTGAAGTCAAAAAGTTTCCCCCCACCCCCCCAACTGAAGAAGCAGAAGATGGGAAGGAAGAAACGCACTGCCACCGATGCTCTCCATCTGCCCGAGCTGAAATTACCTGGAATAGTGTTTAATTGTGAGCCTGCTGATGTGCTGCCTCAAAAAGCCAGCTCGAGCTAGAGACAGTGGACTCGGGAGAAAGATTTTTAAGTCCAGAAAGTGGAGGAACTTTCCGAGAAGGCAAAAACGCTACCACAGCTCTCACGGTGACAGCACTTTCTGATTTAAGAGCCTTTTGCCTGTAAAACTTGGCACAGATATAATCCAGCAGAGACACTGATTCATTTTGAAAAGATTTACACTACAGTTTTAAATGAAGCTCAAGTTAATTAAGTGTCTTCCTACCTTACCACAGAACAGATTCTAAAAGCTATTTCTCCCCCCTGTGAACTTCAGAACTTAAGTTCAGCAGTCTTTTTCCTCTGCCCTGAATTAAATACAAGAAAACAAAATATGTATTAGTGAAGCAATTTTCAAGCAAGTTTGAGATTCTTGCAATAGGTACATGTTAAATTTTTTTTTGTCCATGTAAAGAAAACTATTTTTGGAAAGGAAAAGACCCCTTAAAACCTCATCTATTTTCTTCTATTTCCATTTACTTGTAACGTTTATAAAACCTTTCTTAAATGAGACTTCCCAGTGACAACCAGTGCTGTAATTTTCTATGCAAATAAGATTAATAAATTAAAGAAATTTGCCTGCATATAAATGAGAAAGCAGTCAATTTATATGCCTAATAATAACTTTAAGCCTCCTCTGTGTGAACTTGGTTAGGAATATTTTTTTTAATAGAGACAGATTTACAAAAAAAAAAAAGTGGCAGTTTAAAAAGAGGGGGGAGTGAAAGCTTTTTATATGTGCTATTAAATTATTTATCAGCTTGCTTTACAAAGGATCTTTTTATATAGTCCCTAATAGGAAGGGGAGGAAAGGAAAGCACGGGTCCCAGCTGTGTGTGGATCTCCACAGCAGACACAAATCCCTCAGCCCGTTTGGAGAACAAGGGTGAGCAGTAGGATGCTGCAGCTCCATTCTTGCTGTCCCTGGGTCACAGCAGCTATCTTGATCCTGGTCACATGGGCTTCATTTTCCCCATCTAACAGGAATGTGAGCAACCAAAACTTCAATAAAAAAGGCAGTTAGTGCAGAAGCCCATCCTGCTTACTGATAGCTTTTCGGTCAAAGCTTGCACAAGCAAATCCCTCAGCCTTTTTCTCTGGAAGGGCAAAGGCATCTCTTTGTTTCTTCAGAGATGAAGTGAAATCTCTCCTTATGCTGACCCAAACCAGGGGCAAGCACACAGCACAGGGCAGGTTCCAGCCTGACAGTCCAGGTTCTCACCTGACTCCCAATGTCCTTGTACCATTAACTACAAGCAAGCAGAGTTAATTGACGTGACCTGAGATTCTGGATAAATTTCCCTCAAATATATTGAGAAAATAACCATTTTCTGCCACAAGTTTCACCTACAAACAGTCCAAGATGTTCAGGATGAGATAATTCTAGAAAGCTTTGGAAAGATCTAGACTAAAGCAACACCAGCTTAGTCAGCTGGGTAAGAAGCACTATACACCTAAAAGGACTATGTTTGTTTTTAGCATCTGTAAAGAAATGCAATTTTGAAAATGAAGAAAAAAAACCTGCTACACCTTGCCATCTAAATGTTAATTTCACCTTTCGCTGCCTCTTAAGTTTATGGCAAATACAGAACACCTGAAAACTAACAAATCAATCCCCCCCCAAAAAAAAGCAAAAAAATAAGCAAAAAAAAAAAGCCAAGAATGCAGGAAAGAGGGATAACAGCACTGAGCATGATCCTTGCAATCTCTGCCTACTCACAGAGTCCCCATCCAAGGGGATGGGAATTTTGCCTGCCTGCCAGCTCAGCCCTGGCATTTGAGGTAGAGAAGCAGTCGGGTTAGATGCTTCCTTGTCAGATTAGCCAGCCTGCTAGCAGGAAACAACAGAGGGGTCCACCTCTTCCCCTCGGCTGCTTCAACTCTCTGCCCTTTTCAGAGACTTCCAGCATCAAATCTGGAGAAAAAGCATCTATGGGCAGATCGTCGTGCAGCTGTAAGCTTGGATCCAGACTTCTCCCATAGCCTGTCTTTCAGAGCACGGTCATCTCGTGAACAGGAGGATTTATCACACCCTCTGTTTCCTGACCTGCTCCAGTTCAATACCTTTTACTCCAGTTACGCTTCCTTGTAAAATATTTACTGCTCTTCTCCCCAGAAACCAGAGAACTGGGGCAGGGGGAAGGAAGACAGGCCAAGCTCTGCATTTAGACTTGAGAACAACTCTGCTGGAAGGTGTCCAAATTGCAGAAGAACCATTTGGCATGTGTCTCTGACATTGCAGACACAGAGATTAATAGTCTGCCCCCTCCCCTGCCCCTGGCTTTAATATCCTGTCCTTTATGAGTGACTTTCAGATATTATGTTATCCTCCCACGCAAGTGCTCTGTGATTATTTTTGCACTTAAACTGAAGCAGGTGAGCATATGCAATCTTGTTTTGTAGACAGCACGGACTCAGTAGTGGGGGGGAAGAAAAGAAAGCAAATTACTCTTCAAGGCACCATCCTTACTGCTGTAAATAGTCCTGAGAACTGCAGAAGGACAATCCTCCATTACACATATATCCACTTATAACATCCCTGAGACTTCTGCTTCTTCCAGAACTGTAGATGAGGGGATTTGCCACTCGAAGGGCTGGGGTTTGCCACTTGAAAGGTCTGGGGTTCATGCTGTTTAGCTCCTGCTGGATAAACAATCCTCAGAGCTGTTGCGAGACTACACCTTGCTCAAGCAGCAGCCAGCACGGGAGCTTAGATTTATATATTTCCATCTTAAAGGATAAAAAAGTTCATGTTATAAGAAACTTCACTTAGAGAAAAGAGCCACCCCAGCAGCTTGGTGGCAAAACTGCTGCGGGTGACCAATTCATGGACTAGAAAAAGCAGAAATAGGGATTTAGCTGCCTTCCTGAATGGGCAGGAAGGGGTTGTGCTTCTACAGCTCCTTTGCAAGCTGCTGAGCCATAACGGACAGTGTCAGTGGGAACCACCAGTCCTGCCTTCCACGGGCTTGATTTTTAACACCTTTATCCTATCATTTCAAGGGTAGGACAATGTTTGTTGCCTGGAAGGGGAAGGGAGGCACAGCAAGTTATGTTGAACACGTGTCAAGAAACAAGGGAACACCAAAGGAAACACATTAGGTATAAATAAATATTATTTTGATTTTGCTCAGGCAAAATAGAGAAAGCATTGCTCTGTGATAAGCAGCAGTCCAGCTGGAGTGGAAACAAGTGACTGTCAAAAGGCTTGGAAGCGTTGCTGTACGGAAGCACCGAAAGCTGCAAGGACTTGCCTTGATGCAAGGAAGACTTTTGTCCAGGAAGTAACTTTGCAGTCCATGAATGAGCCTGGGACTCAAGTGATTCCATTGCTGATTCAGTTTGTTTTTTAATAGCACAGAAATAAAATTTAAAAAATCAAAATCCATCAACATTCTGCAAATTCATCGACTTTACATAATAGGCACAATGGAAAGAGGCAAGCAGGAGGTATTCTTTTGTCCAAACCCCAACTGAAATCCAAGAAAATTCACTGCAAAAATATTTTTTAGCTATCATGCATCTTCTTTCAAATTGAATAGAGAACATTTCACCGTCCTTAAAATAAAGCCACAGACTTTCCAAGCTCTGTTTCTCTCACCCTCATTCATATCAAGGAGCTCCTCACTGTGAAGACAACGTGCCCTTTCACCAGTGACAATTATTGGGTGAAAGTTGCTGACCCAGGTCCTAACTTCAAGGTTCTGCCAGTCATTAGTCATCTTTGCACAATGATTAATTGATATTAAAATGTAAGTTAAGGTCGTGAAGTCTACCCAGGGGAATACAGGTAACAGCTGGATTGGGTGGCACTCAACAGCTCCCCCTCCATCACACCCCAATCTCACCCCCTTGGTGACTTGCAAATTGGTGGCAAGCTATTTTAATGGCTTGCAAAACATACACAAGGGGAGAATATTACTGCATGTCTAAAACATTCATTTTCCTCAGTTGTAAGTGACAAAAATAAGGCAGAAATGCCAAAAGCAACTCGGATGGTTTGGTGGTACCCAGTTGTTAGTTCAGACCCTTTGTTGGTTCATAAAGATGAGCTGACGGAGGCATTGACAGCATGCAGGCACCCAAGCCGTGTGACAGAAGAGTGATGGAGAGGCACAAATGATTAGGCACGCAGGGGACAGTGACAGAAAACACTTGATTATTTTCATTTCCTAAACAATCCAAGATCTGAATGGGTCTTTAAACTTCATGCACTCCAGCGTTTCTCTGAAGCTCTTATCTTGTCCAAAGCTCTCACCTCCCTGCAAGCCAAAGCCTCCGATACAGAAACAGGGAGATCTAATCAGAGTTTACTGCTTCTGGCATAAGCACTGCCACAGGGGTTTTTATGTTGGGGTTTTTTGCTGGGTTTCTTTTTTTTAATTTATTAAATTTATAAACTCGAGCATCCGTATTTGGGATCAAAAGGTGATGCCTGCACCTCGCCGCAGAGCAGCAGGCTGCATTTCTCATACAATAAAAAACCTTTTCTTGTAATTTGCTACAAAAATAGGTGACTTTTCATTACTGAAGCGGGGCCAGATAACTTTTCTTCAGATTATATTCAGAATTGATAATCTCTTTATATGGGAAGGGGCGCATCCCTACATCTGGACCTCTCCTACAGCTTCACTGCAATCGTACAGAGTAATCCTATCACTCTGGCAGAGGACAGCACTTGGGTTGCTTGAAATTTAGGGCAATTCATTTGGCAGCACTAAACCACAAGTGCCCCATATTGCTTAAGAAGCAGTGCTACACGTGCCTTGGTCTCTACTCAAGGCACTTTTATGCAAGCACAGTCCAGCTTACTTCAAGAGAAGATCTTTTCTTAGGTACATGTGGAGAAGAACGTCAGATTTTGACTCGCTTGTCTCAAAGTGTCAAGAACCTTCAAAGAAGCAGGTGATAGGGATCTACAATGTACAACAATCTGCCCAAAAAATGCTACAACTGAACCCAAAGCTGAGAAGACATGTAAAACAAGAGTGGTAATTTAAGGTATAAACCAACACATCTGGCCGTGTCCTTCACTTGGCAACACCAGACACCCAAACGTCACTGAAATTCTTTGACTGAGCCACTTACACTTTGCATGTCCCTAAAAACCACTCACCTACAACTAACCTCTGCCATGGTTCCCAGACTTGCCTCAACAACACCAATGACGAGCCTTTCCAGCTGTACTGGAAGCACAGGTTGTAGCTGTTCAGAAGAAAGCAAGAAGACCTTGCACTGGAATCACAGTGGGGGTTTCTTTAATTCTTTTTTTTTGGGGTGGAGGCAGAAACCAATGAGCCAGTTCAGAGGCACAAAGAGTATGCAGTAGTGAATGTGATATTGGTTCATATTGAGTGGAGGGGTCCAGAGCCCAGAACAGGTTGCTCTGCAGACTTCCTGCCGCCCATCCTGGCTGACGTAGAAAGTTGGCACCATGCTCCCTCCTCTCAAATGTTCCCCGCAGCACTCTTTTGTGTTTTTGAAGCCTCAGGAAAAGAAATCCAACCATGTGTGTGTTCTCAACACCTGGCCTTGTTACTAAAGCTCCATTTAAGATATGAGTTTAGCGTGAGCAGGTCTGCTTCTAGCTATGGACCTTTGCTTGGACACGCATCCACTACTCCCTGAACATACTGACTGACTCCTAAGGAGAGTCTTGGCAAAAGGATGGAGACACATAATGGGTTCAGCTCTTGGATGGATCATAGTTGGTCTTCAGGAGCACACATGCTGGCCAGCCCAAGAAGACTTTAGTAAACCTTGACCCTGCTTTCACAGAAGAGTTCTGAGACACACAATGCTTTTTTTTTTAATGTGCTGTTTACCTGGCTGTGAAAAGATATTTTTCTTACAAGGAGATTTTAGATGTTGTAATTAACTGTGCTTTTCATTTTCTTGTCTTTACACCCTCAGATCCAAAGTGACGGTTTTGGACAAAACAATTAAAACTTCCTTCAAAGCAACAGCAGAAGCATTACATAAAAACAGTGGAAAGCAGATAAGAAGATTTTTAAGCTCTTCAGGATCAGGCACAAAAGGAAGGGAAGAGGGTTTAATATGAAAACTCCATACACATAATTTATTTTATTTAGATGAGAGAACACTGGAACATCCCAGCTTCATAGTGATATTTAGGAGCCTAAAGCTCTTTTAGCTGATATTTTCTACCCAAGCTCCCCAAATGTAATTTCATTAAATCACACACAATTTCACTAGTCACAAGTAACAAAGCTCAGGCAAAGAGCAACAATTTTGCCTCATTTCTGAGCATTTTGTCTGACTTCTATCAACAAATTGCCCTTTTTCAGCCTATTCTTTTTACCAAGAAAAACCTGAACTGCTGCCCAACTCCTCCATTTTACAGCCATGATACAAAAACCCCCTAATAATTTATGTATTAATGCTAATAGCAACAAAAGTCATGTCAACACATCACAAGGTCTTCTATTTGACCTGAAGGGTTCTGACCTGTGAGGTTGACATCCACGCAAAACTAATTCTTAATTCTTGCACTCCTTAAAACTATTTATTTCAAGGAGTTAGCAAGAACAAAGTAAAATGGAAAAAAAAAAGGGATTTAAAAAAAAAAAAAATCAAAACAAGAGGAAACCCGTAACTCCTTTAGGGAATGTTTATAGAGAAATGCCAAGTTCCATAAGTTGACAGTGACACATTAAGGCAAAAAAAAATGACGAAATATTGTTACATTGCCATCTGGTGACAGCAAAATGGCTTATTGAAATAGGCTGACGAGATCACCTCTGCTCCTGCTATAAATACACACGTGTCAATACTGCAAAAATCTGTGATTTAAAGAGGACTGTAGGGATGTAGAATCATTGAGGTTGGAAATGACCTTCGAGATCATCAAGATCCAACTGTCTACTAAATATCAGCAGGACCACTGAGCCATCTCCTGAAGTGCCACATCTGGGTGTTTGCTGAACCCCTCCAGGGATGGGGACTCCAGACCCTCCCTGGGCACCCTGTTCCAAGGCCTCACCACTCTCTCAGCAAAGACATTTTTCCTGATATTCAACCTAAACCTCCCCTGGAGCAACTGCAGCCCATTGCATCCTCTTGTTCTATCACTAGTTACTTGGGAGAAAAGACCAACACCCACCTCATTCCAACCTCCCTTCAGTTGGCTGTGAAGAGCAATAAGGTCTCCCCTCAGACTCCTCCAGACTAAACAACCCCAACTCCCTCAGCCTCTCCTCATCAGACATGTTCTCCAGACCCCTCACCAGCTTTGTTGCCCTTCACTGGACTCGCTCCAGCACCTCAATGGCTTTTTATCCTGCGGCGCCCATAACTGAACCCAGTGATCATGCTGTGGCCTCACCAGTGCCCAGTACAGGGGCATCATCACTTCTCTACTTCTATACTCAGGTCTGTATTCACAACTGAGTATACCTACAGGGATCATTTCATTACAGTGCACTTTGCAGCCACTATGCATCACTTTGTGCACTCACCATATGTCCTTCAAGTGTTAACATCACGAGTTCTTTGGGAAAAAAGTGGTCTTTTTCTTTTATATACAGAGATAGATATACTATATACACACACATGTATATGTTTCCATCAAAAATGACAACTGGCCCAGGCTCCATCCCTCAGTATTTTACACGGGAAGCAGAAGTCTGAAGATGCCAGTAGATCTGAGCTTTAGGGGTCTCCTTACCCCCCACCAAAATATAGGCACAGTAGCTGCTTCCAAGCTCAGCTGGCCATGCTGGATAAAGTCCTCCAGCAGCCCCAGTTACTATCTGGAAAGCCCAAGTGCTTCACGAGATGTGCCAGAACCCTTCCCTGTGTCTACCATCTGCCCAGGACAGTAAGCAAGCAGGACCAGCAGCTCTCAGCCCATCACCACGTCCTGGATCCCTTCCAAAGGGATGAACAGTAAGGAGACCTTCTGGGGCTTTGGTTCAGGTTCTTCTCAAGCCCTTTGAATGAATTCAGCATTCCTACGCATAGAGAACAACACTGATATTAGACACAACTGCCACCACAGTAGGTTTCCTGCACATTTGCCAAAGGTCATAAAGATATTCAAGATATTCACCCCAAAATTACACAAATGAAAGAACCAACCTTCGTTGGTAACACAATTCAGGTTTCTCCAAAGTGGCTGTCATCCCCTAATGTGTATTTAGGCAAGTACTGAAAGCCCAGATGCATTATGGGATGATAAAACTCACCTCGGAGAGACTTAATGCTTAATTAAAAGGACTAACACTGCAATAAATGCGCTAATGAGGTAAAATCACACTCATTCCTAAATCTTATGGAGCCAAAGTGTCAGACTGAGTTTTAATTAATAGAGTTCTATATGGGATTCTCAGAAATAATATTAAAACACGGAGCTAGTAAATCACACCTGGGAATCAGTCACAAATTTATTTCAAATACTATAAAGTTTTTATTTAGGATTTCACTATTTGCACAGCTCCACAGATGACTAACCCTTTCGAGATGCAGTATCATGCCACTGCCAATGCTTTCCTTTTAGGTTATAATGTTAATTTATTGTTCAACACAACATTTTATACGAATGCTTAGCAATGTCCGTCCGTCCGTCCCCCCCTTTTCCAGTTCTTGTTCCTCAGTCCCCCAGAGATACTGAACTGGTCCACAGCACTTGAACGTTAAGCTACACAGAACCCAGAGCTTGCAACATTTCTCCTGGGAATAGATTATTTTTGCCTTCACCAACCTAAACCCCCCAACCCTGCTGAGTGATGCTGCAAACTCTTAAAGAAACCTCAACACTCAACCGAGTATCTAGTTGATGACAACCTACAGCATGGGCACGGCTGCTCCCTGCAAGCCTAGTGCTTAAACAGCCAACAAAGGACATCTCAGGAAGGCAAACTAACAGCCTGATGGTGTTTGCAATACAAGCCAGGCTTGGCTTCACTTCAGTCCCTGGTTCCCGAGTAGGTACCAGCTTTCCATGGTGCTCCCTTCCACCTCAGAGCTAGCAGAGACCTCACATTTCCAGTTTCACCACCAGCAACGTGCTACCCTTTCATTCACACACGAGAAACCATTCAGGGTGCCTGAACTGGATCAGTCATACAATCCTAGAATGGCTCAGGCTGGAAGGGACCTCCAAAAGTCATCTAGTTCAGCCCCCCCTGCAGTGAGCAGGGATACCTTCAACTAGACCAGGCTGCTCAGAGCCTTGTCCAACCTCACCTTGAATATCTCCAGGGATGGGGCCTCAACCACCTCCCTGGGTAGCCTGTTCCATCACTGGAATCACTGCTGCTCTGCAGATTGTGGAGTTTCCATCTTCCAGCATCGAGCACTGGTTACAAACCCTGGATTTAGCCTTCATACTTGCACAGAGATGGCAGGAACTACCCAAATCGGTAGCTTTCTAATTTAAGAGGCATTTTGCAGGATGAGCTGCCTCCCATGAGGTTGTCACTCATCACGCTGCTCAACAGCAGTTCTCTGCAGGGGAAACATGCTGGAGAGCACTACAGACGAAGCTCATGGCAGGGTCTCTTTCCAGCCCAAGCACCAACTAGGTCCTCTGGGACACACTATTACATGCCTTTCTGCTGCAGTCACGATTGAAAGCCTAGCCAAGCCAAGCCAAGAGTTCACCTTTCCACCAGCCTCAGTGCATTTGGAATAGGCCAGCTTGGCTCACCAAGTTAGTTTCTGGACACCTCTCCACACCTCTTGACTCATCTGCTGGCAAAACCGACCACTTAACGCACAGCTCTTAGCCCTAACATTATTCCCGTAACTTCTAGCACAAATAGAGCAGGAACGGTTTCCTCCATCTCATGATGCCATCAGGAGACTCACAAGGTGGTTACTACCCACGAGCTGAAGGCCCAGCTCATGTTTCTCAGGCAGGGATGGGTTTATGCCATGAGACACGGGCATTTTAAGCCTGGCAGGTGGCCCAGGGGGTGCAAGCCAGGCAGGCAAGGAGGACGACAAGGGCTTTGGACCCCAGATGCCCAGGAGACTGTGTCACCTCCATGCTCCTAATATTAGGCTTTGTCACCCTCTAGTGGGCTACATACAGAGCTCTGCCATCCCATTAGTGGTGGCACCTCCCAAGACCTCTGAAGGGCACTAACAGAGCCTTAACCTTCAGAGTTAAAGCTTCCAGGTTCACCTGAACGGAGATGACCCAAGCTCTGGGCACTTGCAAGTCTTCTCTCTTGCGTCGCCTTTCCTCATTTGAAATAAGACACTAAGAACCCCACAAACTGCCCCCGAAGCAGCGACAATGCCATGCTGAAATGGTGTCAACTGGTGTGAGGTGCAAGAGTACACCTGCATTAAACTTTTATGTATGTATTTATGTATTGCACATGTGCAACTCAGCAAATCTATATTAATTTGGAGGAGACGGGAATTAATGCACTCATTGCACATATTAAGCAGATTATGACCCCATTTTTTGCCCATTAGCACACAAAGTATGCATCACTGGTCATTATTTTACACCCTGAAATGCATTAAAGGGGCGAGGCCTCCATGACAGCTTGAAGGGGAATACAAACAACATTTTGTCTCCTAAACCAAACCTATCTGCATGTTTAAAAAAAAAAAAAAAAATTCAGAAAATGTTTTAGGGGAAGTATTTTGTAGTTGTGGTCAACTGGTACACATTAAGACTGTACAATTTAAAACAGGGCAGCTTCTACTTTGTTCAAATCTTTTTTTTGAGCATCTAAGCATGGTTAGGAACCTTGCCCTTTTTGTCTTCCATATATCTGGCAAGACCTAATTTTTTAGAGGCAAGTTCTTTAGGTAGGAACACTCTGTGGAAACATCTCTGGCTACCACACAAGCAACCTTTTCTATCTTACTTTTCTATGACCACTGAGCAGTGAACACCAAGACAGAGCTGGCAGTAGGGTTATCAGGTTGCCCAGTTCTCTGCAGCAAACTGGGACTACTCTTTGACTACCGTTTCCCCAGGCCAGTATTAATGTGCACTGCCAAGGCAACTGTATAAACACTAAGCCTTTTTGTCTTGGAAACATTAGTTTAAGAATAATAATAAAAAAAGAGAAGTAGGACTTATTAACATCACTTCAAAATTAGCAGATGAACCAAAGCCAGCAGCCTTTCTCCTTTAAAACTACCCTCCAGACTCACAAAACAGAGCCTGTTTTTCTGGTCGCCCTTCGTGTTGTTGTATCCTTGTAGTAAAATAGCAACTGGGAGTTCCATTTATGGCTTGCATCCACAAGCTGCCAACATAAAATAATCACCCCTATCCTGAAGATGAAGCACTCGTGACCTTGCAAAACTTGACGAGATTTCCCCAACTTCCCTCTTCCGTGACATCAGAGATCCCATGAATGTAGACACACTCAGAGTCTTATCTCCCATCTCCACTGCACATCACTGCACAGCCTTGGCCCTATCTCAGGCTCACATCAAATGTGTGTCTTTCACTCAGTTTTCCACCTCTGAACCTTGGGTTGCTCTCAGGAAAGCCCACACCAGCATACATGTCTAACAACTCAATGTGCACCTAGCTGAGCATCATCTCACCAACTCTGCTCAACAAAAGGCACAGAATGGCTGAGCTGGAAAGGAGCAATGATGCAGAGAAGCAGCCCAGTCCCCACCAGCTGCCCACTGTCCCTCCATGTCATGAGGCATCCCTGACTCCTGGCTGTCCTGGCCAGGCAGACGCTTGACAACGTTTGACTTTATTAGAGCCCAGCCAAATCGAATGCACAGCCACTGCTTCCTCAGATGTCTATACTTCATTTAAACTGGGATAAAGCAAAGAAACTGGAATATTGTCTCATCGTGCATTCTAAATCAGCCAGGGTAGAAAATAATGGGGAGTTAATCAGATCACTGAAACTCTAATTCACTTGGTATTGATCGGGCAGATTCCTAATGGGACGGCAGACCAATTTCAAATTACAGTAAGCTGACTTATCCTGGAATACCAATGACCAACTCCTGAGAGAAGCCTGGGCATACCATGAGCTCCCCTCTCATTATGGCACTTGCTTGACCAAATGCAGCAACATATAATATGATGCGGCATTTGGCTAATTAATAGGAGATTGATGAAAGGTGCAGTTTTGAAAGCAGAAATCTCACTCGAATAAATGTGAGATGAAGGTCCCAGCTGGGATGAGGCAGGCAGAGCCTTAGAAACAATTACAATTAAAAAAAAAAAAAAAAAAAAGGAGGAAGAGGGGAGCTAATGGAAGGTAATGCAATTAAACAAAGCTTTTCATTATATTAATCAGAGGCTTCATCACTGAAATCTAATATATGCTGCATTTAACTCTTCACTGGCTTCATTTCTAATTTATATAGAAAAGGCTTTGAATGACAATCATTGCAGTCCGCTCTGAACTGGATGCCTGCGAGGAGAGGGAGTCAGGGAAGAGTTCCCTTCATTTACACTGCACTTCCAGGTCAGAAATCCTTTCTCAACAAACCATTGTGAAGCACATCCTGCTCTCTTTAGGCAGTGACAGGATTAAGGAGCTGCTGCTGCAGTGGGTTTTGCTCTTCAGAACAGAGGATGTCTTTGTCCTGTTTGGGACCACATCACGGAGAGGACGTTGCTATCAGTTCCTCTCACAAACATTTGTATACTGAAAATTTCACACCACTTGCCTGCGCCTCAAATTAGTGACACTTGCCACCAATTTTTCCTATTGCATTTTAAAACTACATCCTCACAGCATCGTTTCCCAAGTACATTTAAAAACCTCTGCATGCACCACAGCTTGGGCAGAAGTAGAGCAACACCTAGAAAAGGACCTGGGGAAGCCACGCTGGCACAGTCCACTGGTTTGGTTTTTTTTTTCTTCAGGACAGAGGGTTTCCCACTGCTCACCTCAGTCAAATCACTCATTACAGGTTGAGAGTTCAACATGAAGAAGGACTCTGCCGCTGACCAAGTCCTGCTGGAGTCACACCATAAAAGACCCATTGCTTTAACTTCCAGAAATAAATCACAGAATCATTTAGGTTGGAAAAGACCCTTGGGATCATCGCGTCCAACCATTAACCCTACTCTACAAGTTCACCCCTAGACCATATCCCCCAACACCACATCTAAGCGATGCTTAAACACACCCAGGGATGGGGACTCAACCGCCTCCCTGGGCAAAATCTATTCATCCTCTCCAGGTCTACAGGCTTAGGCACAGGCTCTGAAGTCACTATAAGTGTTGCTACAACCACAACAGTGCAGGGACAAGTAGGTCGCCATGAGAGCAACCATTTTTGCTCGCAAATGCAAAATATTATGAGAAACACACACCGTGTTGTTTTTCAATTGCTACCTCCCAGGATGAGAAAAGGAATTCTAACTTCTGAAAAGCAGAAGACATCGGTTACTCAGATTAGTACTTCTAAGTACTTCTACACAACTAACAGGTAAGGCATGAGTAACTCCCAAGTTATTCACTTAACAAAAGCAGCCATCATGTTGGGCAACCTGTTCCCTGAGGCACAGCGTGGTTTCTACTTTCTCTTTGGACGCTTAAAAGGATTTTCAACCCGATTGAGTACCTAAGTAGTGATTTTTTTCAAACGCATTCATACAAAAGTTCATCAAGTGGCATGGAGATGCCAACGAGACCTCCAGTTTTGCCAGGGAAAGGCTTTTCCTCTGTCCCATGTCACCCCTTCTGTGAAGGGCAGCACTTCCCAGAGAAGGATTTGTCGTCCCCTCTCCCTAAAATGCAAAAAAGTAATCCAAGCTGGAACTGTGCCAGGCATCTAAGGCGGAAGATGATGTAGAGATGGGATGTATTCCCTTCTGGAACTAAATTTAATTTGCTCATCTGCTCTGTGTGCAAAGATGATGGCATAGCGGGGATAAAAATCTATACACACACAAAGATATACACAGAGACACGCCACTAGAGATGTATCAGCAAAATGTACTATAGTTCTTCTGTGGTGAACTTGATGGCCACAATTAATTTTCCATTTCAATCCTACATTTTCACATGTTTACAGTCACCTCTCTGAATATTCACCTCTCTGAAATAGTTTATGGCTAAAACCCCCCAGCTAGTTTCATTTACTACAT